>JBBPTD010000712.1:0-18417 GCA_038093895.1 Boletus aff. mottiae
TAAGTGAATAATAGTTGTAGTACTTCCGGTGCTTCCGCACTTCCGAGGAATCTGGAAGTGGTTCCGAGGTTCCGAGGGCGCGGGAATATTCCGGAAGTAGTTCCGGGGGTTCCGAGATCGGAAGGCGCGGGAAAGTTCCGGAAGGGGTTCCGGAATAGGGGTTCCGAGACCGGAACACGGAACAGTCAGGACTGTCATTATTTGTCAATCTTGATCACTGAATAGGCGAGATCAGGTCTTGTGCCAAGCATGATGTAAAGCAATGATCTGATGACCGATTGATAATGACTTCAAAGAGATGGGTTTGATTCTCCTTCGTTGGGCTTTGGAGTATATCCAGAAGGAAGAGGAGTAGTGACTGGTTTGCAGTCAGTTTGACCAAAGCACTCAACTACCTTTGCAGCATAGGAGTATTGATCAAGCCTCAGAATGCGTTTCTTGTGATCTCTGGTTATTCTCATTCCAAGGTATTCTTTGGCATCGCCAAGATCTCTTGATTCCCAATGATCCTTGAATTGTTTCTTGTACTTGAGGACAAGTGATCTATCATTACCTATAAAAAGAGCATCATCAACATAAAAGACAAGAATAATCAGTTTATCACCAATAAACTTGACATAAACCCCTGGATCTGAATAGCATCTCTTGAATTCGAGTTCAAGGAGGGAATTGTGGAGCTGCTTGTTCCATTGGAGCACAGCTTATTTTAAGCCATAAATAGCCTTCCTAAGTCGACAGACCTTTTTCTCCTGGCCTTTTTGAACGAAACCCTTAGATTGAACCATATACAGTTCCTTATTGAGGTCTCCAAATAGGAAAGCTGTTTTGACATCCAGAGCTTCAAGCTCCCAGTCTTCCAAGGCTGTAAGTGCAAGGAGTAGACAGATGGTTTCAAACCTGGTTACTGGTAAGTGTTACAACTTTCTCTTTTCTCCCTCTCTCTTTTCTACTCCCGCTTGTACCTATACCGAACTCATCTGTTCGACTCTCTGCCTTGGACATTATTTCTCTTATCGCTGACTCATCCATGCTTACTCCTTATCTCACTTGCTTCATCAGTGATCACTTTCTCCATGTTCCATTTCATTCTATCACTTTCTATGACCTGCCCTAGTTATGCCTGCCCTCAACTTTGTAACTGGGTATATAAACCCAGCATACCTATTCATTGTACCTTAGCTTAGATCTCCTTGATCTTCACCTTGAATTTAATTTCTTGTCTCAAGCTCCTTCTGGCTATTGACCAGTCACTTTGACCCTTGAATCCTCAAATCCTTGAAACCCTTGTGTTCCCTTAAAGGAATGTCTTCCCCAGATTTCGTGCTACCATTAAGTGCACGCTATCTCTTTGAACCCAAGACTTAGTCTTTTGAGGCTACGCTCGTCCCTACCCGGGCCAAGTGTAACAAAAGATCTAAGCTACCCTTTGTGGCTACCATCGCTGTAGTACCACTCCACCATTGCTCAATGACCTCAACTCCCTCCATCTCTCTGGGGACCACCCCGAAACCATTCCCCTCAGGAACCTTCTGAATCCTCTGAAACTTCATCTGACAATGAAGACTCCTTCCTTGACCCAGACCTTCCCCTCCCCTCCCAACAAGAGGACGACAAGATCCTAGATCTCTCTCATCAGCTCTCTGCTTTCCTCTTCATTCCTTGCGTCCCAACCCCCCCTTCTCCTACACCAATTGCCCTCACTGGACAAATCTTCTTTCCCCCTCCACCACCACCAAGGAACCCCATGACTACTAAACCCACCGAACTCCGCCTCGGCAACCCTGAACCCTTCGATGGGTCCCCAGACACCGCCAACCAATGGCTGAACACTGTTCATTTTTACCTCAAGTAAACGAAGCAGTCTATGACACCAACGACAAGCAAATCACCTTTGCTCTCTCCTATATGACGAAAGGATCTGCCTTGGTCTGGGCAAACACTTTCTGACAGCAAGCGGTTACTTCCACCTCAATCCATTTCAGAACCTTTGCCAATTTCTGCAAGATGTTCAAAAAGTCCTTCGTACTCAAGGACACCATCGCTAATGCTATCTCATGGCTATCTAACACCCACATGAACCCCCATCCTAAGAAGAAAGGAGAATACTCTCCCACTCTGGCTGCCTACACTACTAGTTTCATCAGCAATGCTGCCCTCGCCAACATCACTGATGAGAATGTCCTCATTGGATTCTTTTCTGTTGGACTCCCTAAACCCTTGATGCACTGTATCTACTCCATGGACACTCCCCCCACCACTGCCAAAGAATGGTACAAAAAAGCCTCCCACTTCCACACCCAGTTCAAAAGAGCTAGGGAAGTCGCTCATCTTTGTAGTGGAGGATCTCAAAACTCCTACCGTTCCTATAACACTCCTGCCCCCACTCCCAAAGATCCCAATGCCATGGATGTAGACATAGTCCGCATCGCCAAGCTCTCTCCTGAAGAATGAAAGCAATGCATCGAGAAAGGGCTTTGCTTCCGCTGCTGAAAAAGTGGACATCTCAGCAACGAATGTCCTAACTTCCCCTCCTCTGGACGAAAGGGGAAGAAAGTACAGAAGGTCTCTGCCGACAACCTCCCAGAATTAAAGGAAATTGAAGATGACGATGAAGAAGAAGAAGTGGGCGTATGAAAGGTTCACTTCTCTTGGGATTTTTAAAAGGGAGAACTTGTTTGACACAAGTCTCTCCTTCTCTTACATGTGCTTCTGTCATAGTATCCTCCTCATCGAAAGCAATGAAACTCCCCATTCAGCTTATCAATCCAGATCGTATCTCTAAAGTCATCGACGCCCATGCCTTGATTGACAGTGGCACTGATATATCCTGCATTGACTGGGACTTTGTCCACAAACACAAACTTCCTACCGAAAAACTCCCTGAACCAATCCCCATATGAAATGTTGATCAATCTACAAACAAAAGGGGAGCCATTCGCTTCACCACCACCTTGTTCATAAACATTGAAGGAATCGCCCACAAAGTCCTCTTCTATGTCATGCATTGCGGAAATGAAAACATCATTTTAGGACTACCTTGGCTCAGAAAAACCAACCCCACCATCAACTGGGCTCGCCAAACCATCTCCATCCCTGAATCCTCCAATGAATCTTCGGCTCTTTACCAAACCCACACCACAAACCAATGATCCTATCATAAAACCTCCGAAAAACCCCCCCAACCCCCTCAACATCTTAATGTCCATGCAGTACATGATGCACGCCTCTATGAATACCTCAACTACGAAACTGAGTCCCAGTTTTGTCAATAAGCCAAAGAAGCATACACCGTCAATCGCATCATCCGGTGTGGATCCTGCTTTATTCCTCTCGGATCCTCTGTCATTGTAAAACTCACCACTGCCACCGAACTCACCATGGCCACCAAAAAGGCTAAATCCACAGTCTCACTCCCTCCTGAATATCAGGAATACTCCTCAGTGTTCTTTAAAGAAACAGTGGATCATCTTCCACCCTCCCACCTGTATGACCACAAGATTAACCTTGACGACTCCTTCATACCCAAAGTTGGGAAAATCTACCCCCTATCTCCCAATGAACAGAAAGCCACCAAGGACTTCCTCGAAGAAAATCTCCATGCAGGGAAGATCCGACCCTCAAATTCTCCCCAAGCTTCACCATTCTTCTTTGTCAATAAAAAGGATGGGAAACTCCGTCCCTGCCAAGACTATTGATACCCCAACGAACATACTGTTTGAGATGCCTACCCACTTCCCCTGATCTCCGACCTTGTTGACAAACTCAAAGACACAAAGGTCTTTACAAAGTTCGATGTATGATGGGGATACAACAACGTCCAAATCAAAGATGGACACCAATGGAAAGGGGCGTTCATCACTCATAAAGGACTCTTTAAACCTCTGGTCATGTTTTTCGGTCTCATGAACTCCCCCACGACCTTTCAATGATTCATGAACCACTCATTCTGAGACATGATCTCTGAGGGATGGCTTGTCATTTACATGGACAACCTCCTCATCTTCTCCCCAGATGAAGCCACTCACATTGAACAAACCAAAAGGGTTCTTCAACAAATGAAAGAACTCGATCTTCATCTAAAGCTTGAGAAATGTTCCTTCGCCACCAAAGAAGTGGAATACCTAGGAATGATCGTCAAGCCTGGACAACTTGCTATGGACCCTGTCAAACTTGAAGGAATCACCAATTGGCCCACCCCAACCAAAGTAAAGGAAGTCCACTCATTCCTTGGTTTTGCCAATTTTTATCAATGATTCATCCCTGATTACTCCACGGTCACACGTCCCCTCATCAATCTCACCAAAAAGGACTCAGGATGGAACTGGACCAAAGCCTGTCAAAAGTCCTTCAACACTCTGAAGGAACTATTTCTCAACAAACCCATTCTCCACCTCCCTGACCCTGCTGCTCCTTTTGCAATCACCACCGACGCCTCAAAATACGCCTCAGGAGCTATTCTCCTACAAACAGATGTCAATGGTGACTGGCATCCTTGCTCCTATCTTTCCACCTCGTTTTCCCCTGCAGAATGAAACTACAACCCAGAACTCTTAGCCATCATCCAAGCTCTAAAGGCATGGCCCCACTACCTTCATGGCTCCCCCTTTCCTGTCCAGGTCTTCACTGACCATAAAAATCTCACTTACTTCCGCCAAGCCCAGAACCTTAACCGACGTCAAGCACGTTGGCTTCTGAATCTCGTGGACTTTGACCTGAAAATGATCCATGTCCCCAGCCACCTCCTTGCTGGCCCTGATGCACTATCTCGCCATCCTGACCTCCACCCTGACATCCCAGATAACACTGGAACAGTGCTCCTCCCTGACTCCCTCTTTGTCTGCATCATTGACACCACTTTGCTTCAGAAGGTCTTATCCTCCTTGAAGGATGATCCCCTCGTTCTGAATGCTCTGCAAGCGCTTGATGGGTCTGTACCTCCTGCATTTCATTCCTGGTTGTCTGACTGGGCCTTCAATAATGGTGTCCTTACCTACCAAGGTTGTGCTTACATTCCCCCCAACGAACCTCTTTGTCACTCTATTGTATCTCACTGCCATGATCATGCCTCCACTGGACATCCCAGATATTTCAAAACCCGACAACTCGTTGCCACCAAGTTTTGGTGGCCTGGCCTTGCACAGTTTGTTCGCAAGTATGTGGAAGGATGCTCCTCCTGCCAACAGGCCAAGGCAAACACCCATCCCACAGTCCCATCAACCTCTTCAATCTGCTCCTTGGCCTCACACCCATTCCAACAAATCTCCTGTGACCTTATCACCAACCTTCCCCCCTCTGCCGGCTTTGATTCCCTTTGTCCCACGAAGAAGACTGTCTCCACCCAAGGCATTGCCACGCTCTTTTTCCACAAAGTTTATAAACGCTTTGGGCTATATGACAAGGTTATCTCTGACTGAGGACCCCAATTTGCTTCTGCCTTCACAAAAGAACTTGGAAAACTCCTAAACTATGATCTTGCCCTCTTCACTGCATATCACCCTCAAACAGATGGCGAAACCGAACACATAAACCAAGAAGTTGAAACCTATCTACGTATCTATTGTGGAAATAATCCAGCCTCATGGTCTGAACATATGACTCATGCCGAATTTGCCCACAATCACCACACCCATTCAGTAACCAACCAATCCCCGTTCTATCTCATGATGGGATATGAACCCCGTGCCCTTCCTACTGTTATATCTGATTCCCACATCCCCACAGTAAAATCCCGCCTCAAAGAACTCACCACTGCAAGAAACGAAGCTCTTGCCGCCCATGAGCTCGCTTGCCAGGTAATGGCAGCCCGAGGAAACAGAGGTTTCGTCCCATTTGCTAAAGGGGACAAAGTATGGCTAGAAGCAAGGAACCTGAAATGCCGCTCCCCTGCCCCAAAGTTTGACCTGAAACAAGAAGGACCCTTTGTCATTACAAAGGTCTTATCTCCTCTCACCTACCAACTCCACCTTCCGAAAACATGGAGAATTCACCCTGTTTTCCATGCTTCTCTCTTATCTCCCTATCATGAAAACAGCGTACACGGCCCAAACTTCCCTTCTCCACCACCTGACCTTATCCAAGGAGAAGAGGAATACGAAATAGAGAAAATCTTACGTCACCATGGTCCCCCTTCCCGCCGCATGTTCCTTATCTGATGGAGAGGCTACTCTGCAGAAGAAAACTCTTGGACCCCAGAATGGAACCTGAAAAATGCAAAGTCTGCTCTTTCTGATTATAAAAAGCTTCACCCTTCCGTCTTCCCTCCTCAGTAACAATTTCCATCACAAACAATATGTCCTCCCAACAGACCTCCTTCACTTCTGAATCTTCCGTCACTGCTTCCACCCCACCCTCTCCTTCCTCTATGCTTGCAGATCCCAGATGGGGCTCTAACCCCATCGACGCCATCAAACCTCCCACCCAAAGCATCACCTTCCAAGTCACCCCTGATGAAACCGTATCTATGTCTATCCCTATTGCCCATCCTATTCCTCAATCTCCTGTAACTTCTCCTTCCGTACGCTTCACTCCTCCCCCTGTACCTAGCCCCAGACCTGTCCTCGCTGTTGATATCCCCATCTATGCCAACGCCGTCAGAGAAGGAACCCCCTCTCCCTGATATGTTAACAATGTCACCTGATATATCTGTGACACCGGCATGGCCATCCCAATCGACTCTCACCTAGACATGAACTCCACATTCCTTGCCCTATACAAAGTGTTCCACCAGACCCAACGCCTTTCCCTCATCACTAATGAGATCACTGCCTTCTCTACTGATCACATGGATCGCAACTGGGTATCTTCTACCCAACAGAATATCCTATGAGAACTCCATCAAGTTATGTACCAGATGGAGTTTGGAGAATTCCTCCAGGACATCAACAGATATGCTGTCGAGCTTGCCGCCTCCAGACTTGCCAACTCTGGCATACACCCCTTACAACGTGATGAGGATAGTTCCTCATCTCCCTCCTATCACTCAATGCACTCCCCTTCTACCCTATCTGCTCCCTCATCTGCCCTGTTCCTGGAGGAACTCCACACTATGAATGAAGCCAAGAGAACCCACACCCATCAGAGCCAATTGCGCTATGGTCACCTCTGCACCAATCCCCTTCTTCCTTCTGACCCGAGATACTGCGACACCTGCTTTCAATGCCACTGCCTTGGACACATCTGTCACAACTGTCCAGTCTATCAATGCCCTGTTATGGGCTGTCACCAATGGGCCCCAGGACATAGTCAGGCGAACTGTCCCATCGCCACCTGTCGCCCTGTCCTTCTTAGTCGGCTCTCTGCCACTCGTCCTCCTGGACACCAACCCCTCACCGCTTGTATCTCTGGTTGCTCTCAGGGAACACCCACACCTGACTCTTTTTGTTCCCCTTGCTGAGGTTCTAATACCTCCTCTAGCTCCTCTCATTCCTCCTGTTCTTACAGATCCTCCAACTTGGGATGAGGTCTTCCTATCCCTCCTCCCCACTGATCTGCTTCTCCCAGATGCTGCTCCCCCTCTCTGGAGCTAGACAATGTGATTGATGAAACTGGTTATGTCAACATCACTGGTTCCCCTGGGTACTCCTGCATGGGTCTCTAATTGCCTTTCGACGTAGTCTCAGGGCTAGTAGGGGGGTAATGTTACAACTTTCTCTTTTCTCCCTCTTTCTTTTCTACTCCCGCTTGTACCTGTACCGAACTCATCTGTTCGACTCTCTGCCTTGGACATTATTTCTCTTATCACTGACTCATCCATGCTTACTCCTTATCTCACTTGCTTCATCAGCGATCACTTCCTCCATGTTCCATTTCATTCTATCACTTTCTATGACCTGCCCTAGTTATGCCTGCCCTCAACTTTGTAACCAGGTATATAAACCCAGCATACCTATTCATTGTATCTTAGCTTAGATCTCCTTGATCTTCACCTTGAATTTACTTCCTTGTCTCAAGCTCCTTCTGGCTATTGACCAGTCGCTTTGACCCTTGAATTCTCGAATCCTTGAAACCCTTGTGTTCCCTTAAAGGAACGTCTTCCCTGGACTTCATGCTACCATTAAGTGCATGCTATCTCTTTGAACCCAAGACTTAGTCTTTTGAGACTATGCTCGTCCCTACCCAGGCCAAGCGTAACAGTGAGAAGGTTTCTTCATAGTCAATACCAAAGATTTGTGTGAAGCCTTTGGCAACAAAGTGAGCCTTCTTTCAGCCATGACTTTTAACTGCATAAATCCATCTTCCCTTGATGGGTTCACAACCTTTAGGTAGATCAACAAGAGTCCAAACCTTCTGGTTCATAAGGGACTTGTTGAAATGACCAGAACCCACCTAAGGGTCTAGTGTTTGTAGTCGCAAGAGTACTAGGGAGGATGTTCTGGGAAAACTCCAAGAGAACAAGACTGAGGAGTCTTGTGCTACTTGGCTATAGTATTTATACTACTAGTACATGCACACAGACTGTGTGGTGCTTATCTATAGATACTATACTTGTATTACTAGGTTTGAGACCAGGAAACATGAGGCGACATGAGGTGAGTGTTTACTGGAGGATAAGCATACCTGTGCGGCCATGTGTTTAGATAGGGGGCATGAGGCGTGCAGGAGGCATGCCTCATGTTAGTCTAGAGCGTGTCACTGCAAGATCAATATCGTGAGAGAAAGTTGGGCTTCATGGGAACATTGTGTGAATGAGCGAACATAGGGGCTATTGTAGTATTCAGTGGTTTGTGAGCAAATGAGCACTTGGAAAAATAAGGAAAAATAAGGGAAAAATAGGGGCGTTTGTAACACTTGTATTCTTCATTCATTGCTTCTCTCCAAGATTTTTGTTCTGATGAAGAAATGAGCCTCAAAACATCCTTGTATTGCTTAGGAATGCTTTGGGAAACTGCAGTGGACAAATGGAACTACATCCATTGACTGCTATAAAGCTCACCCATATCATCATCCTTATTGGTTGGTCTAGCAGGAACTGGTTGTTCTGCTATATGGACAGTTTCTTGCTCCTCCTGGTGAGTATTTGACTTACCATGAATCTCTTTCTCAATTTCGAGAGGTGATCTATTCCCATAAGAGTTATCATGAATGATCCTTGATTTAACATTCCTTGTGGAATGTCTCTCTGGTACAGGAGGTCAAAATGGTGCTCTAGGGGCAATTGGAGGCCGATGAGCATGAGATTGTGATGAAGGTGGAGGTGTATAATGAACTGGTGTGGATCTCGAAGGATCCCAATGAGGTGGAGAAGGAACAGATGGTGGTGGAGAGGGAGTATGATGATCAGGTGGTGGTCCAGGTGATCATGGTGGTGAAGGTGATCTAGATCTGGGATGAGGTAATGGTCCGAGATCTGATATGTTAATAATAACATGATGAGAGGGATTGGTAGGAGGTTCTGGATTCTCCTTATCCAATTCTTCATCTGATAGGTGTTATGACTGGGTCCACTGTAGTGGCAATGGCTGGTGGAATCCAGAAGTAGAACCTTAGCCAGCAGATTGACCACACATTCAAGGGTCGACAAGGTATGAGGGCATGATTCCTCAAGGGGCAGAGGGACGCGTAGTCATGAGTGAAGGGGATTTGGAGTTGCTGGCCTTACTAGGTGGATAACATGAAGAACAAGGATGTTGGTACAAGGGGATCCACCTGAAGGTTGACAAGGTAGGTACAAGGAGCAAGTGCTATGAGTACTACTGTGGGTTGACTACTGAAGAACCAAGAGTTCATGGTCAAGGGATACAAGGAATGGTATCAGTAACTGACTTAGGGAAAGTGGAGGGAACTAAGTAAGTATCGTATGAGGAGAAGTGTAAGTAAGAGTCGTACAATGATAAACAAGGTCAAAGGGTGAAGGAAGGTATAGTCTGCGATTGATGGATGCTGCGAACAGCAGTGGAAGACAAGGATCACAGGGGACGGTGGGTCTGCGGAGGATGAGGGAGGATGCAAAGAAACAGTGAGGATCAGAGTGATCAAGTGAGGGTCGAAGACAAGGATAAAGACTTCACCAGCATGCATCAGTTCAAGGATGGGCAGTTGCTGAGTCATCTCCAGACATGGGGAGAATGCTGGGCTTGCGGAGTGGTCATTTTAGGGATGACATCCCGACTCGTAGGTGACGGGGAGGGATCAAGGGGATGACATGCTGTGGGCAAGTTTGAGAGACGAGGAGAGGACCTCGGAGACTAAGCTTCTAGGTTCAAGGGTACAAGACCTGCCTTGGTGGGCAGACTCATAAGGTAGACTAAGATGTCCACTCGAAGGTAGACTAAGATAGGGTACAAGGTACATAGGCGAGGACTTATATAGCATGCGTGGCTGCACATGGACCAAGACAAGAAAGGGAACAAAGACAGAGACAGGGAGATATGAGGAAGTCCAAGGAGATCTGGAAAACCAAGATAATGGTACAGAGTCCGAAGAAGATGAAGACATGGGGATCAAAGAGAAGAGAAGACAAGGAACCAAAGTAATGGTACAAGGTCTGAGATAAGAGAACACGAGGCGAGAAGATGAAGGAGCCTGAGATATGGGTACAAGGTCTGAGACATGAGGCAAAGAAGACAAGGAAACCGGGATACCGGTACAAGGTCCGAGAGAAGATAAAGACAAGGCGAGAGTTCAGAGAGACAAAGAAGAAGACGATGTACATGTCCATAGGAAGTCTAAGGAGATCTATGGGAGAGCAAGGCGAGAGCGAGGGGGCAAGGGCAAGGGCAAGGGCAAGGGCAAGGGTGAGAATGAGGGTGAGGACGAGAACAAGGGTGAGGACAAGGGCGAGGGCGAGGAGTTCTAAGGTAAAAGAAAAGAATGACATCATGTGATGCCATGAGTTGTAACAATAGGTCGTTTGCAGGGTCTTCTAGTATCTGGGCTTGATTTTCGACAGCAAGATCTCTAGAACATGATCTAAATTGAGTCTTATCAAATGTGGCATGGGTAGAGATAAAAAGACAATGTCTGGCTTATGACCAGAATCTCCAACCCTTGGTATTGGTTTCGTAACCAATGAACATCATTTCTCCTGCTTTAGGAAACAGTTTGTCTTTCCTTATCTCCAGAGGTGTGAAGACAAAGGTGGTGCAACCAAATACTCTGAAGTATGAAACATCAGGGACTGTACCATTGAATAGTTCAATGGGAGTTTTCCACTCATGACGACAAACTGGTTGTCTATTGTAGACATGAAGAGCAGTCTCCAGAGAATCTTGCCAGAAGATCCTGGGTAAGCAAGCATGATGGTGCATTGCCTCAACTTTCTCCATGATGGTACGATTGAACCTCTCTGCACACCCATTCTGCTGAGGGGTATAAGGAACAGAAGTCTGATGGGTAATCCCTCTGGATGCGAAGAACAATTGAACATCTCGACCCATGTATTCCCCCCCTCGATCTGAATGTATAGAGGTGACTCGAGAGTCAGAATGAGCTTTGAGCCAGGCAAACTGGTGCTGAAGCGCAGTCAAAGTACCAGACTTTTCCCAAAGGAAAGCAAGAAGAGAGAAGCCAGAATAGTCATCAATGAGGGTCAACACATAGTGAGACCTGGAGTGTGACTCCACAGGAAACAGTCCCATGAGATCGGTATAAAGAAGAGCAAGAGAACAAGAAGCTCGCTTGATTGAGAGACTGAAGCTGTGATCTGCCATTTTGCCCTCAAAGCAGCCTTTACAAGGAGGAAAGTCAGAAGGAATAGCGATATCTGGACAGCCAGAAGTGTGAGTATGGAGCTGTTGGAGTGTGTTCTTGGAGCAATGTCCAAACTGTAGGTTCCACAAAGAGAAAGAATCAATTGAGGTCACTGAGGCAATCTCCCCTAGAGTAATCATAGAAGACTGAAACCAGTGTGGATTGTTATCTGGAAATGAGGCAAATGCCTGGATTACCAGATGTCCTTGGTTGTTCCAGATACGAGTTTCTGTAGAATCGATTTCAAATCGATATCCCTGAGAGGTCAGGGTAGCAACAGACAAGAGTCTGTGTGATGCTCAAGATGCATACCATACTCATTCAAGGACCAAAGGGTTGCTTTCATGAGATTGAAGGATAACCTTACCAGGACCATATATGGAGACAAGGGATCCATTAGCAATTGAGGCATTCTTGGTCCCTTGTGAAAAATGAGCGAAGTCATCAAGGTATGGAGTGACATGATCAGTGCAGCCACTGTCAATCATCCAATGTGAACAAGTTGGACTTAAGGTGTTTCCAACAGTATACCAGGCAGAAGAGAAGATATGATTCTCAGTTTTTGTTACATCACTAGGAGGTAAGGGGGTCTCTCTCATTATCATCCCTTGGATGCCATGTGAGAGGCTAGTGAAGGAAACCAGATCATAATCATTAAAGTAGGAAGAAGTCTCCTCCTGAAGAGGAAACTCTCTGATCGAATGACCAGGTAACAATTGTCCCATGACTAACCCTCCTAACATGAAGGTAGTCTTCTTCTTCTTCTTCGGCATTGTGATCCTACCAGCTTGATCCATACTCTCTAAAGGATTAGAGGGAGAGATGGCAGGAACAAAAGGACTGATGGACAGCAGATTGTATGTCTGGTGAGATGTCCATTGAGTCATCTGATGGTTCATCCCATCCATGTTCAACAACATCGGAGTTGAAGCTTTGATGCTCGACTTCCATCTCCTGAAGTCTAGAGGTAGATTGAAAGTCTTCCTCGACCATCCCATAGTAGGGATCAGGGTTAGAGTTAGTAAACTCATTTACCATCAACACCTGAGCAGATGCTTTGCCCTTCCCATTCTTATCAGCATTGCGCTGATTATACCATCCTCTCTTCTCATTGTTTGAGTGTCTCTTCTTCTTTGGGTTTCCTCCAGAAGATAAAAGTTGGCCAGATAACTGCTGGTTAGGCTGTCATTGGTTCTTCCACTTGTTCTGCTATGGAAGGCCATGACAAATAATGTTCATCCTGTTCATAGATGAGGATGAGGAAGATTGGTGAGGAGGTGGTGCTTGTATATGAGTGATGCATGAGAAAAGAGGGCAAAGCTTCGAGTTTCAAAGATCTACTTCTCAAAGGATGGCTTGAATGTTGTTATCCACTGTGAAGTCTTCTTCATGAGTGGTATGGATGAGGGTAGAACAAAGTGTTTCAAAACCATCAGGGAGTTGAGCCAGTATGAACATGGCTTGAAGAGATTCAGGTAGTTCAAGGCCTGCATTGAATATGCCTGTAAAATACTGTTGTATCTCAGAAATGTCTTCTGATGCATGCTGGGTTCTGATGTGAGTGCAAAGAACCTTGTGCAATCAGTAAAACTGCCCTGTGATGCCTTTTGAGGCAAAACAATCAGATAGGAGGTCCCAAAAGTGGTAGAATCTTCGAATCTGCAGCCTTCCAAGCTGCTTCGTCTGTAGCAGTGATCCTCTGTGTTGATCTAAGGGTTCAATCTATAAAGCCTTGTCCTCCTATTAATGCTAAGATGCCTTGAACTCTAGCACTTCAAATGGAATAGTTCTTCTGTCCATCAAGGACTGGAATGCAACTAAGGAGGGATCCATTGATCCTAAGATCTGTAACAGCTGGAACAGATGCTGACATGTCTGTTGGAAACAGTCAGTGTTCTAATCAGAGGGAGAGATGTACCATCATCAAGAGTATCAATTCCTCAACCATGTTGTCAAGTCCCAGTGCTCAAGAAATATACATTGCCCATGTCTGATCCAATCCATTACAAGAGGGAACATCTCTGAACTTCACCAGTGTTACAACTCTTGGCATCACGTGATGTCATTCTTTTCTTTTCTTTGAACCTAGACCTCCTCAGACCGCTTTGTTTCTGGAACTCCACATCCTTGTCCTCACCCCCTCGTCCTCGCCCATCCTCACTCTCACCATAAACCTCCTTAGACTCCTTATGGACAAGTATGTTGTCTTTCTCTTTGCTTTGTCTCTTTGAACTCTTGCTTTGCCTTTGTTTCCCTTGTCTTGAATCTTGTACCCATATCTCAGGCTCCTTCATTTTCTTGCCTCATGCCTTCGTGTCTCTCGGACCTTGTACCATTACTTTGGTTCCTCATCTTCTCTTCTCTTTGATCCCCATGTCTCTCAGATCTTGTACCATTACTTTGGTTCCTCGTCTTCTCTTCTCTTTGATTCCCATGTCTTCATCTTCTCTCGCACCCTGTACCACTATCTTGGTTCTTTAGATCTCCTCGGACTTCCTCGTATCTCCAGTCTCTGTATTTGTTTCCTTTCTTGTCTTGGTCCATGCACAGCCACGCACACTATATAAGTCCTAGCCTATGTACCTTGTACTCCATCTTGGTCTACCTTCGGGTGGACACCCAGAATCCACTTCCCTCAAAACTCGTCCACCTAGTAGGCCAGCAACCATGAGCTCCCTTCACTTGTGATTGCGTGTTCCTTCATCCCTGAGGAAACCTGCCCTCAATCCCTTGCCCCTTTGAACGTGTGGTCAACCTGCTGGCTAAGGTTCCACTTCTGGATTCCACTAGCTGTCGCTGCTACAGTGGACCCAGTCGTAACAACCAGCAATGGCAGCAGCATGACAAGGTGGTCTACCTTCATCCTGTTCTCCATAGAGTCTGCAGAGGCAAGCCTCTTGCATCTCAGGAAGGGTTGAATGCTTTCTAATCTGCTGTTGAAGCCTGTGTTGGACAGGGTTCACAGATCTCCAGCTTTTGCAAAGGTACTTGTCAAAATTGTAATTCCAGTACCACTGGGTTGGAGTAGGAGCCAATTGCCTAGTGAATCAGTTATACCAATCAATGGGATCACTGATATAAATGTTTGGAGAGAGAGAATCATACAGAACCTCATGTATGTCATGAGAACAATAAATGTCTCCAGGATCAAAGTGAGAAAGAGGAGGAAAGAAATCTCTGCAAAGAACTTCATGACCTTGGTAGTGTACTAATGCAGGTGGGGTAGAAATATAAGTCTTGGAGGGGAAAGTCCATCCAGCACCAGCATAAGCAGAGGAAAGAGATTTGTTCTTGAACATGAATGAACATGCAAGGATAGAATCATCCTAGGTAGAAGTCTTGGCTGATGACACCTGGAAAGGAGTCACCACCCAGTGGGATTTCCTTGAATGAACCCAAGGTCCGAAGCATGTTTGTCTAAGGAAGGAGACTATCCTCCCTTAATGATGTATAGGGTGGCAGAGATTCTTCAGTGGTAGTGGAAGGGGATCTTGGAAAATCACCTCCCAACGTATTTCCCCTTGATCTGGGTTGGCCAAAAGTGTCAAGTGATATTTGATGGATTGTTGTCAAAGACTGTTCTCGAAGGCACTGAAGCTATTGACAAGAAGGGCAGGAAAGATGGAAAGGTGTCAAATTGGCAGTGAGATGAATATGACAGTGGGAATCCTCTGGGCAAGGAGTGGGGACGATGGGAGCAGGAATTTCTTCAGGAGCAGGAAAGTATGACAACTGTGAGGAGGGTCTCTCGGAGCGAACCTTGTAGGTTACTCTGGTCACAGGTTCAGACAATGGTTGGGAAGATGATGGTCTCTCTGATGGAAGCAGAGGTGAATCACCACGAACCTGTTGATCTGGTTGTTGAGGTCTAGAGGACAGAACCAGATGCAATGAGTAATGTTCATAGTTAGCAGTGTGATTCATTTCAAGAGAAAAATAACCATCATCGACTCAAATGAGGATATCTCCAAACTGATAAACAAAAAAGTAAACAGCCCCAAATGTATATAAGAGGATGTTGGTAGCGATGAGCATGAGACAATGTCTAAGGAGGACAATTGTCTGGGAGAAACTCACAGCAACTCTAGCCTCCATTCTGCTAGATCAAGGGTGATGGAAAAGCGCAAGATGTCAAGCCTTGATTAAGCAGGGCTCATAACCTAATGAAGTGCGCAGTACTCCATTTGTCTCTACTGTGAGGACAGTAGGTGACACAAGCATAATGCAAGTGACAAGAGGAAGGTATGTGCCTAGTGGGAGGTACTCACTAGGTCTGAGGATAGAGGTTGCTAGCTTGAGGAGTGGAGGAGTTTATAAAAGCAAAGAGGAGATGCTTGTATAAGGGAGTAGATGAACTAACTGAGGAGAGTGATACAGAGTGAGCTCTCCTCTATATAGTGTTCAGGTATTGTTTGTACCTATATGCCTCTACTCTAGGGTAGGTAAAGATAAGAGATAGGAATGAGTCATATTGTTACAAACACCCTTATTTTTCCCCTATTTTTCCTTATTTTTTCAGATGCTTATTCACTCACAATTCACTAAATACTACAATAGCCCCTAGGTTCACTCACTCACTTACTTTCCCACAAAGCCCAACATTCTCCCACAATATTGATTTTGCAGTGATGCGCTCTAGATTAACATGAGACATGCCTCATGCATGCCTCATGCTCCCTATCCAACACATAGCTGCACAGGTATGCTTATCCTCCAATAAACATGTAACTCATGATTGCCTCATGTTCCCCAGGCTTAGAACTAGTAATACAAGTATAGTATCAGTAGATAAGCACTGCATGGTCTGTGCACATGTACTAGTAGTATAAATACTATAGTCAAGTAGTACAAGACTCTCCAGTCTTGTTCTCTTGGAGTTTTCCCAGAACATCCTCACTAGTACTCTTGTGACTACAAACACTAAGACCCTTAGGTGGGTTCTGGTCATTTCACTAGAACAAGACTATACTAACTGCTGCGGTCTAGCTAACCACTCCAGGACCCCCATCACCACCTTATCATCACCCAGCCTGATTGATAGAACCAAGTAGGTTATTGATAGGCCACACTTGCTATGCTATTGACCCTGCACTCTGGTAGTGCCTTACTATCACATCTCCAACATCTATGCATATGCAGTCACAGGAAGGACAGGCCTTCCCCTACTGGCATCTCTGCCCTCAGGTCCATCTGCAGGACCCTCCTTTTCAGACAGCTTCGGCCTGATCCCAGACACTGCAGTACAGTTGGACTCATATGACCCAAACGAGTACAATCCCTCAGACTATGAGGAACAGATAGGAAGGGCCAAGACATACCTACAGGTACCGATCAACTAGTGACTGGTTGAGTATGGATTAGGACTGATGAGTCCATATAGAAACAGGATGAACTACCTGACTATGATAGCAGCATAGACCAGAGCTATAGGACACTGGTCAACAAGACCACTCTAACACCTGAGGATGCTCCCAGCACCTGCTACTGGGCCTCAACAATCAACACTGCTGACTTACTGGGTCAGTTAGCACAGAGTAACACAGTAAACACTGAACACTGTCTAACACCAACACTTGCAGATCGAGAGATCATATATCCACCACTCAACTCTCCCACATACAACCCTAGTACCCCCTTACAGGCACCTTCTGAGTTACTGGAACCCATTGACTGGGAACCCATCTACACCAAACTTACCCACAGAGCTGCCTGTCATTTTGAACATCACAGAAATAGCTCTGAGGGTTTGCCTAGAGAGAGTGAGACAGAGAGAATCCACAGAGCTATATGCAAGGGAATACAGCTTGGTATTGAGCAGTCCAGAGATCTTAACCAGATTGAGATTGTTCGACAACAGGTACAACAGGCCACAGATCGTATCAGGGAACAGATATGGATTAGAGAGAGATCTCCTACCCCTTTTCCTCATCTGCCTCACTTACCTCACTGGTACCACATTCCTGACAGTACTACTGGTTATCGCCCTAGTACACTCTGACCCCTTACAGCTCTTAGGACACCTCTTCGTTACCGTCCATATTAGCAGAACACACTCCATTGTCACAATAAACAAGACTCCTGAAAACATTGTACCATGTACCATGAATCCTGAACCTAGAAATCAGGAACAAGTAAGACATCTTGAAAGAGTAAACAGAGGAAGGAACTTTGCACAGAGAAGGAGAACCCTTCATCTCCAGTTCATTAATCAGCAACATATTCATGCCACTCAGGAAGCCACATTAGCTGAACAGGAAGCCGCCGCTGAAGCAGGAGAACCACTACCACCAGTACATAGGTACATTCCCTTCAGAATCCCTACACCAGCAACTGCTCGTACTGAACTAGTAGAAGAACTTCAAGCAGGAGAACCTATTCTAGCAGATCACTCAGATTCCACCCCTGAATCAGAAGAAAACTTTAATTACCCTGCCTGATTCAATATGTCTGCAATTGCTGATCTATTTGCTGAGCTACAAACCACTCTTGCTCATACTAGTATGTCTTTCACACAAGATAGATGGGACTCAATTGTTAATATGCTTTCTGCAACACTTACCACCTGTGATAGTCTTGGTACTGACACTATTCAACTTAAAGCGAAAGTCACTACCCTTGAACAAGAAAACAATGATCTTAGAGATCAATTAACTGATCTAGAAGCCACCAACATTAGGGCTGCTGCTGGATCTACTGGTACTGGAAGAGGATATATCCGGAAGGTCAAAA
>JBBPTD010000713.1:0-18369 GCA_038093895.1 Boletus aff. mottiae
ACATTATATTCCTACTAAATATCATTTATTTGTCTCTGTTTGGTGTATAGCTGTAATTGTTGATATAAGCAATGGTATATAGTCATAGACAGCAAGTCATAATACTTGATTTAGGAGAGATATTGAGTTTTTAAATCTCTGCCAGGGATTATAATGGATTATTGTTTCATTGAAAATTCCCTGATGATCCTGCCAAAGAGCCTGTGTAGTCTCCTTCCACTTTGCTGTCATCATATCACGTTCTGCAGTTGTAATAAAACTGTCTGCCAGACTACCGAAAATGATTGTATTGTCAGCTGGTGGGTCAGCAGCTGGTTGGGCTGCTTGCTCTCCCTCGTCATCTATCCCATCTATAGGATCATATTGGCGAATAATGTTGTGTATGCAACAGAGGGCAGAAGGGATTTGTGCTTGAATGCCCATCCCAAACTCAGCTGGGATTACAAGGATTCGAAATCAGTGCTTGAGCACTCCGATGATCTGTTCGATGACATTGCGCAGTTGCACATGACGAAAATTGAAGTATTCTTTGGCGTTTTTAGGTCTTCCCACAGTTGTAAGATATAGTAAGGTATAGATCAATGGGAATAGACATACTTCACCCATGCTCAATTCCATTCCAGCAAATGATATCGCTGACCATGATATGGGACCAGCAGCTGTGGACAGATTAGGTATCCAGCATCAGCAAGGTAATACTTTCCGAGGGGAATAGTGAAATCAGTTAAGTGGGCATCATGATAGATGGAAGCATCGGCCATTGATCCCTCCCACCCACTGAGAATGTACACAAACTCCAGGTCAAAATTGCAACCAACAAGGCAGTTGATAGAATGAAATCCCTTGCAATTCCAAGTTGCATTCCTGTCAGCTGCCGAGGGAGTACAAGCAATGTGGGTCCTGTTGATTGCACCGATTGCATCTTTGAAGTAGGGGTAAACAGTTGGATCATTGGTGATGTGAGATGGTGTTGGGTCGTCAGAATGGGGTAACTTGACATACTTGGTATATATTCCAGTGAGCAAGAAAGCTGTGAGCATCTTGCAGAAATATCTATAGCAATTTGTAAGCATTTTGAGTGATGAAACCAAAGGAAATTTATACTTTGATATTGTATCGTTCGATTGTTGAAAGTGTTCCCCAACATGCCTGCATGACAGGCCAGTAACACATGTATACAGGAATATCGCAAGTTGTTCCTCAAGTTTGACGTTCTTAGAGGATGCATATCCATGGGATGATAGCTCATGAACAAGACACTGGAAAACATGCTTGTGGACACCAAGTTTGCTGCAAATGCAGTCTGGGTGACCACTCAGAAGCTCCTGGACCCACATTGCACCCATCAAGATAGATGTGTGATATGGGATCAGATGTGCTCGTTCTTGCAGTGACTCTTCATCCATGTCGATCTTGCAGCCAGTGTCACAAATCAGATATTGGATTGAATACGGTGATACATTTGTGCTCCACCTCAATCTCTGCCTATGCAACATGTTTTTTTCCATGAAAACCCAGACCCTGGTTCTCTCCCGTCCTCGGCCTAATCGGGACATGTAACACCACCATGGACCTACCCCCGGCAGTCCTGTCATGTTGCAGGATCAAAACGGTCTGAATCCTTCCGAGCAGAACAATGCATTGATCAACCGGATTTTGTTATTGTCCAGCGGGTGGCAATTGGAACAAAGGACGTGCTGACTAAGCAAGTCACCGGAACCTAAACAAAGTTGCATGTTCATTGTTTCTGACAGGGTTTCTGACATATCGTCCTCACAGGTTTACCCGCCGATCTCGGTGTGCAATGTGCATCGCTACCAGGTGTATAAAAATCCGACGATATGATACCAGTGAATGGTACGACTGCGCAATGACAAATAGTCATCAATCAAGTACATAACAGCGCCGCATCGGATAGCAACGCAACACACACTAATATCAAAAGTTGCTGTGCCTCCCAGGAGAGAATATAAATGGGTACAACGACATTAGAAATACGCAGTTCTCTTCTCTTCCCTTCTCTTCATATCGTCTAACTTTTTAATCGCCCCTGTCTATTCTCGTCATGTTCTTCAGACCCGCTCTTCTCATCGCCGGCGCTGGCCTCGCTGTCGCTCAGTCGTGAGTCATACACATATTTCCAGCGCCTCCTCTCGCTGATCCTATCATCCCTTCAGTCTCTCGAGCCAATGTTCCTCAACCCTCCTCGCCATCGCGGGCTCTCAGCAGGCTACTTGTCTTGACCTTGCTCTCCTTGCACCGCTTGCTGTGTCAAACACCACTTCTACTTCCATCATTCCCACCGTCAACACTTGGTTGACCGGAGTGTGTGCTCAACCAGCCTGTACCAACGCTACTCTCCAGGCTGTCGTATTGAACATCACAAGCGGATGTTCTAGCGACCTCGCCAGCCTTGGACTGACCACCAACGACACTTCCTCACTCGTAACGACCGTTCAGGCTTACTACCCTACCGTTCGCCAAATCGCATGTCTGAAGGAGTGAGTCGACCGTTCAATCACACTCTTCCCCATCGACTCATTGTTGCTACACAGCACGTCGGCAAACACCCTTTGTGTAACTGAAGAGCTTACTGACATTCAATCGGCAACCACCACACTTTCTATCAACAACATAATTGGCTTGATCACGCAGGCTATGTCTGGAGCAACGAATAATATTCCTCAAAACGTAACATGTTCCAACTGCTCGAAGGCTGCATACGACATTGTCGCTCAGTCGTTCCCTTCGGTTGTATCGGGTGAACAATCTACCTTCCAGTCTGAGTGTGGCTCTGCTTTCACCGGTTCGTGTTCTGATCAATCCCTAATACGACATTAAATTCATGCATTTGAATAGATGGACAGATACCTTCCAACATCCAGGAGACTGCCACCAACTCGACGAGTTCGACGGGTGGAGCTGCCTCTGTTTCTGTCAGCAACCTTAACGTTGGTGTCGCCATGCTGGTTGCTGTGTCCTCTGCTTTCGCCGTTTTTGCTTGAGAGCGTCGCAAAATGCATGTATGAGGATTTTAGTTACGCCTCACGGATACTGCACTTGAACTTTGACCATACTAATGGACGTATTTATTCCTGGACGCTACGCCTGGTTTTATCCAGTGCTTGTGCGTAGACAGTAGTTTAAAATATGAGCTCTTTTACGTCAGCATCACTCATACTGCGGGGACATTGCAGGCAAGCCCGAGTGCCCTTGTGAAAAGCATTAGTGTCATTGCAACCCATTTCATCTCCCTCAAGCCGTCAGCTGGCTAAAAGAACCAAGGACGCAATTCTTTTTCCTCAACGATGTCGACCACATCCACACCGCGTTCTGCTCGGTTTGATCTCCCCCCTGCCCCAACCCACTCCCCTTCAACCGCAACCGACACTGGGCTTGCAGAATGGACAAACCGAATAAAGGCGATGCAACGCCAGGTCGACGCAGACGATGAGGCCGAGAAACGGCGTTTAGAAGAAGAGATCATGAGAGCCAGGCTCGCAAGAACGAGAAGGAACAGAACAGGCCAGAGTGGCGATTTTGGTGTGGGCATGCATGGGATCGATTTGTGTAGGTGACCTGGCCCTACCACCAAGGGGAAAAGCGCTTGTCTGAACCGGTCTCTGTACTCCAGCTACACTCCAGAACGCCTCTGTGCGCGCTGCCGAGGCTGATCTGGGAACGTCTTCGTCTTCATCTGACAAACCGTCGACTGTCTCGTTGCCAAGACCTGCGATAAAACAGACCATGACGGGGGCGAAGCCGACGCCCATGTCACTAGCGGCTTTCATGGGAGGGAACGCAACTGGTCCCCGACTCAGGCGGCAGGAGCCGCAGGCGAATACCAGCTCCGCATATGATGGACGTGGGGATCATGGTCCGATACACCCAGTATTCGGTCGTGGCGGTATTGCAATGCCTGGCATGGTCGGACATGAGGCTAGTGCTCCTTCGACCTCGCCCTCTGCATCGACTTTTGTGCCACAATCCCCCCCGCAGACAGTGTCGTCAGAGCCCTCTCGTGCACGTACGATGAGCACATCGAACGTCGCTCGTAGGTATGCCGAGAAGATCGAGGAGCATGCTTCTAGTCAATCATCATCCTCCAAATTGCCCTCTCAAGTCATTCGTGACCGTCGTCAAAGTACGCCCCATGGCAGTTTTTCAGAACTCAAAGTTGCCCCCACTCCCTCATTAATTTTGTACCCACTCTCTCAGAATCTCGGAGGGAGGGTTGTTTCCCCAGCCAAAAGCCCAATCGTTGAATCGCGTCCCAAGACACCCATGTCTGACTTTCGGCCAAAGACCGCACCGGCCATCACCGAAACACGCTCAAAGACGCCCTCTATAAGTTTCCCCACGAAGCCCCTCGCTGACGAACCACGTGCCAAAACTCCAGGTACAGATACTACTCGGGCAAAGAACTCCATCCCATCCACCCCCACTCGTACGAGTTTCTCCGGGGCACTTCCATGGCAGACACCACGACACCGACCATCTCCCCAGTTACCGTCAGTATCGACTTTCCCCCCGAAATCCCCTGGGCCGCCGTCGCCTGCTCGTGGCACGTACGCACCGCAGCCTCAGCGTGGTATGTCCGCTCCGTTCTTGCGTCTGCCAGTCAACTCTTCCGTGAAAGACCCTACGCCGAGCATTAGCAGATTGCAGGGTCGTGGATTCGTCCAGAGCATGGTCCAAGCGAGCGATAAAATTAGTGGTGACGCTCATGGCAGCCCATCCGCCGTTCCAAAGCATGCGTTTCCCTCTACGTCGCCTGCACCTAGTCAGGGCGGGAGTGAGGCGCGGGAGAAGGGTGCTAGACGCGGTTCGGTGCTTGATCGATGGACTCCTATGATGAATGCCAACGGCAACAGCACACCACCTCCACTTCCGACTTCTAAAAGTGCTACCCCAACGAGACCATACACTGCGCATGCGAGTGGCAAGTCAGGATCAGGGCAGGGACAGGACGTCTCGGTAGTCAAGACGCATGATACGGGACGGTCTGTTCGGAGCGCAGTCTCCCTTCCGTCGATGCCCAAGACGCCGCTCAAGAAATCCGACGGACTACCTACGCAAGACGTGGAAAAGCTCGGATCTTCAAGTACGATGATATCCTACATCAAACCTATCAAGACTGGTGATGACCCCGTTATACCCGACGTTGACGAACTAGGCGTCAAAGCACCTGAGGGAGGAGTTCAAGTGGGAGGGGCGGGGGCGGGGACGAGCGGAGGCGATGCACATCACGGGGCTGTAGCTGGGACCAATGTATTCCTGGGCAAGGCGAAGATGCCGAGGGTATCCGCACTAGCACTGCCTTCGTCACCTGGCAAACCACTGAGTCATGTGCGTCCTCTTTGGTGACACTGAGCTTAAAATCGATGGTTGATGGATGCCCTCTCCTTTTTTTGTATTCTTGGTTTTGGTTGAACTTGAACTTGGGTGCATATACCTCATGTCGATTAATGGTGTAAATGCTGCCTGCGTCTTTTCTTTTTCTTTAAAACAATGGCATGTGTATATCGATCGTCTGGAACATAGCCTACCAAGGACAGGGCTAAGAAGCCGCGAAAGGCGAGGTTTGAAGAATCAAGTTCAAGACCGAGCGATGCACCTGCGGCATCCAACCATCCCTCCGCCATAGGCAACCAATTAGTTACTGGCCACTCGCGCGATCCGGCTTTACCTTCGTCTACTAGGTCTACTTCAAGCGCACCTGCCTCTTCCGGCTTGGGCGGATCCCAGACTAGTATTACTGGCACGGAAGAGCCCCCTGTAAAGACCAGTCCACCGAGCAGTCATAGTATGGGGAGGATGATCACGGACCGCTGGACGGAGCCCACGCTGATCGGAATCAAATCCACGTCGTCTAGGTCTAGTCACGGTGTAGCTCAAGGTGTCAAGCCGGGTGGTACAGCTGGTATGGTCGGACGTCGGGCTCTTCCCGGTCTCGCCAACGCTGCTGCTGCAGTCCCGGGTCCAGGTGCGGTGGGGGACAAGGACGAGAAGCCGAGAGAGGGACGCACGACGGCAGTGTCGCACTCACCGACGCGTCATACGCGGATCCCGAGTACGGGGAATAGAGCGTTGGTGATGGAGGTTGCGCAGGCGTTGAATGAGGCTGCGCAGCAGCAGGACAAGGACGCGACGGGGGTTTCTGTCTCAGCCTCCGCCTCCACCTCCACCTCCGGCCCCGCCCCCATCCCCGTTCCCCCATCGGCACCGAGCCCCGCGCGCCAGGTACCAAGCACGGGCTTCAGTAGTCCAGCGGCCGAGAAACGCAAATCGAGCTATGAGCGGTATTCGGCGATCACGATGCCTCCATTGGCGGAGGAGCGGACGCCTGCGGTGACACCAGCAAACACCGTGTCGCGGACTGTGGGGCAAAACGTGATGTTGGGGGGCAAGGTTGTCAGTGAGAGTCCTAGTCCTTGGGGGAGTTTAAGCGGTGGCACTTCGGCGGGCGCTGCGAAACAACCTCCGTCCCCGTCTGTATCTGCCAAAGTGCACATCGGTGAGGATCTGCGTTTGTATGTATACGGTCGAGCATGTCGTCTGACGTCTTTGATGTACATAGAACATGTCGACGTCCCCTTGCCCAAGGTGGATGTGACGACGCTGCTCAAGGTGGATCGCCCCACCAGCGGGTTCGTGCCTAATCTGGACCTGCGCACGGTTTCGGTTGAGGTCCTGTCCGTCGTGCACACAAGCGCGATGCCCGTACAACGTGACACAAACGTTTTTTACGACGGCGAGGTCCTCGTGATCGTGCATCGTGTCAAGTCGCGTGAGACTGGGCTCGTCGCGACCAAAGTGTGGTGTTGGAAAGGCAACAAATGTCACTTTGGCGATAAGGAGGAGATGAAGGTGGGCGAGCTTGCGAGGCGGTATGGGACCTCGGCGGTTCGTATTTTCTCGCTCGTCCGTGGGCTGCTACGACTAACGAGGAGGCCTTTTTCGTGTAGGATGTGGTCGAGCAACAGCGTGAGCCAGCGGAACTTGTTCACGTTCTCGGAGGGCAACTTGCGATACGCCAGGTGAGGAGTGTGTGTGGTTTGAGGTGTTGTTGACTTGACTGCTCTTCCAGGGCACTAGGGCTCACTGGTCCTCGGAGAACACAGCGATGCATGTCGTGAGGTCCAACGATGGTCACGTCTTGATTGACGAGATGGATTTGGTTCGTTTTCTCTATGCACTGCGCTCTGAATGAAATCTTGATATCGATCCACCCACAGAACATCAAGAGCCTATGTTCCGGGTACAGCTACTGTATCACCACCATCTTGGATAACATTTATGTGTGGCATGGTTGTGGTTCGGTGGCAGCAGAACGGACTGCGGCACTCCGATATGCACAGGATATGGCTACCAAGGGGGCATTGGTGAAAGAGCTTGTGGAAGGCGAGAACGACGGGGATGAAGAAATGTTTTGGATGGTCGTTGGTGACTCTGAATCGTACGCCAAGGCTGATCATTGGAGGTGGAGGCATAGCATAGTGCCGTCCGAGCCTCGCTGTTGGCTTGTGGACGTAACAAGTTTGGAGACTCCGGTGAGCGATCCGCGCTACGACTCGTGTAGTGGACATACTTACCTTGTATAGATCCGTCCAGTTCCGACCGTGTTTGCAGAGACGATCCAGCAAGAATCAGTGTACATTATAGACTGCTTCTGGGAGTTTTTCGTTTTGGTGGGGAAAGATGCCCGAGCCAAGCGATCGGATATTATGCTCGGTATTAACACGGCAATGGTACGGTTCATCGTCCTTGACCATCTGAGGAGGCTCGCTGATTATCTTGGCGGACGGTTTAGGCCATGGCACCGCTCGTCGCTGCTTGGAAGCCGTTCTCACCCACAATCCACGTGCTGATTCTGCCCACACAGCTGCCACTCGACATGCGGCACGCGTTCCGCAACCTGGACGAGCTCACACTGGTGAGTTTTGTCGAGGTTATGTACTCGATCTGAGCTGCCTAATTCATCGCTGGGATGATCAGAACGGTGGGTTCGTGCCGGACCACATGAACATTCTGTCCACACAAGAAGCGATCGAACATGTAAGTGGCGTTTTCTCTGAACGTACGTCATTAAGTGGGATGGTACAGCTGCGCACGTCGTCTTGGGATCGATCTGCGTTGAAAGACCATACGATGCTCCCACTTGGCCTCGATTCGTCGCATGTCCTGACGTTGAACATTGAGGCTTAGGCCCCTTGGGGTCAAGCATTTGTTACGAAGGCGATGGTTTGCTCCAGTTCATTGCTTGTGCGTTGGTACCTGGTTGCTTTGCAAATTTTTATTATCTCGTGTCTTGTTCGTGTTTTGATTGTAATGCACCTTTTCTTGTTACATACCCCAATAATAGTCTCCTGTAGGCTGCGCCGCGTCTACGGATCAGGGCTATCATCCAGCACAGCCATGCGATGACATCACTTGAAAACTTTTCCTTTCGGAGATGGCGAGAGAGAAAGATCGGCCATTGACTCGTCCATTTACGCTTTCCATTGAGTCGCCAGTGTGTACGTCCCCCCCTCACCCTCACCGCACTGTTCCTCCGCCGTGAGTTTCCTGCTCAAATTGTTGGTCTTCACTGAGCACTTGGGTATTATCGGGTCGGGTTGAAGCTTCGCCCCACGAATCACTAGTTGCATTGCGACTTCACCCAACACGATATCTACTTCCTTTCCCTCTATTCCATTCTAAAGAGGAGGTGTATCTCGATCTCGACTACATCATGTCTCAGGCTACCGAACCCGTTCCCCAATCATCCGTCCTAGGTATCCCAGGGTTATATGCGTTGACAGGGCGCACTGGTTGTATGCTTCAGCGTTGGATTTCCGTGCAACCCTCGCAACTCGACTAGTGTGCTATTTCCAAACGTCCGTTGCGATCATATCACGGAGTCGGTGGCACGCTATCGCGGACGCACACTCATCGGAACAGGTCTAGGACCTAGAAATACTTGGCTAGGCATGTCTTTCAAGGGTGGTCACACGGTAATTGCAGCCCAATAACTTACTAAAGAACTTGGCATATAGAACGTTAACTTTTAGCGAAGCCATCCAGGTCTCATGGAAATATGGTCCTCCAGGATTATACTGATGCGGGTTACTCGGCGCGGATTTCATGCAAACCACATCTATGATTTTATCTGGGACCCTTGTATTATTCCCTGTGGTCGGATAGAGAATATGAAGGCGCAGAAATGCATTCCCAGACTGTGGGCGGTGCTCAGGGACAATCTGATAGCCGCCAGGCTCTCGGTTAAATATATTGACCTGTGCTCTGGTTTCTAGATCATGTACTGTAGGTTGATCAGCCCAAAGTAAGAAAAGCAGCAGCACCAATGGCATGTCTGTGCCACGTGCCATAGGCTTGGTGACTTACCAGTATTGTCTCAGTCTGCTCTCCCTCCTACGCGTACCGATGAGTATCGCATCAAGTATATCTTGTAGTATCGTAATGTCTATCATTTTTATTTGAGTAGCACCACAGTGTGTCAACAGGACTGCAACGTTCGCTTGAGATTGCATTATTGTGCACATGTCGATCTGAAACCCATACGTGGTCTTTGTCCCACAAGTCAAGTCAGCCACCAACACCCAGCTTGTCCACTCTCCAGCATGAAGGACACAACTCGTCCTCACCCAACCCCATCCTCGCGGTCTGTCCCCTACAGAAAACGCAAGCCGTCTGGCAACGCATCTCCCACTCGCGGATCGCGTCGGACATACGACGCGTCCCAAACACAGCCGGGGACCCGCGAGGTGACATCTCCTTCAGACAGAGCAAACAATTTGCGCGGCAGCGAGGCACAGACCTCGCGTGCAGCATTAGGCTCTGTCGCGGACGACGAGCGTTGCGCACTCTTCAAAACAGGGGGGGATCATGCTATCTCTCGCACTCGGAGACATACCAGCCCGGGCGGGCCCGCACGCGACCGGCCATCGCATACAAGTGCGCTCAGCACACATGCAGACGTGCCAGGCCCGTCTCTTCGACTCCCCCTCACATTTGCGCCGTCGACAATAAATGCCTTTATTGGTCATAACAAGACAGAGTCCCCCCCGCCGGGCTCGGTGACCGCGTTCTTGCGCAGTATTGAACTTCCAGTCAAGCCCTCCAGCGCACCTCCACTTCGAAAATCCTTTTCTCTGAGTACCCCCCCTTCTCACCGCCTGCCGCCGTTATCAACAGGCAACACGAACAAGACAAACGGGGATGGCCACCAAGTCAGCCTGGTTTATAAAGGGTACCCTTTCACTTATGATCTCTCTGCGCTCCCCGACGACCCGAAGGGCACGATTACGCTACTCAATATCACTAAAAGCGATCCAGGTGCATATATCCTGGTTAGCGCACACTATCGGCGCACGGGCCGCTCAAGGGCCGCATGTGTTGTAATTCGATCTTTGCTCGATAACTTGGACACTCCATCCAGCGTCGATAAAGCAAAGGGAGACGGTACGCCCCATGCACGTCTGCGAACTCTGTTAGTTTGAGAATTTATTCACAGCTGTCCCCATTCCTACCTCGGCCACCTCTACGGTAACGTTGGTTTCTCCAGGTTCGCCTTGTCTCAAAGCGATCGACTGCACGAGGCCAGTGGTCAAAAGTGCGGCCATGCGACCGGCCATGCTGCTTCTGGCAGCGTGCGAGATGGATATCAGCCGGGAGCGTCCCGATGATCCGGAGAACGCCGGCCATGCAAATACGGCACACGACCTCTTTCGCGCCGTTTACGGGACCGTAAATGACGCTATCATTGCTGGGGCGATGCGTCCCCAACCCAAGAACGCGCTCGGACTCGAGTTTTCAAACAACAGAAATTGCTCATCATCCTCGTCGTCTGATTCAAACAGTTACCCACCCAGCAGTGCGCCGCCACCCCCACCGCCGGCGGGGGCTGCGTCTTCGACACGCCTCAAGGAATTGGAAAAAGAATTGAGCGTAGAACGCATTACGCAAAAGAGGTTGCAGGAGAAACTGACGGTGTCGAATGATCGCTTGACGTGGGCCGAGGACAAGGTGCACACGTTGGAGTCTTGCTCTCGGGAGATGCGCGTTCAGCTAGACGCATCGCGAGATGAGAATTGGGAGCTGCGTCAACGACTGACCGCGTCTGAACAGAGGGCGAGAGACTTGGTTCAATGCGGGCCGAGTGCCGAGAATCGGGTCTGGGGAAGGCTCAAGGATTTGTTGTTTGATAATCTGGGGGGTGTGCGCGGTGTGTGAGTGTCTCGCCTGTCTGCTTCCCGTGACTCTCCGAGTCAGCGCATCCGAGTCTTTTTTCTTCCACCATGATTGTTGTTCTCTTTTTCTAGCTGTACTCCCATATCGCATTACCCCAGCATTCGCATGATCCCCTGTACTACTAGTACAAGTTCTCGGCATGGACCAACACCGCGCATATCGTATTCTACCTTAACCTCGCAGTTGTAGCCCATCGCAGTTTCAGATTTTTTCAGTATAGAATTAATTTCTGGCATCATTGGGAAGATTTGCTCCGATTGATTTTGGAATAGTGATACAACTCGGAGCTCGGGGTAAGCGTTGTGCTTCTAGGGTGTACATTTGCATCTACCCGATCAATACTCAGTGCGGTAAGGTAAAGGGTCTTTGGCGAGGATTCCTACTCATGAGTTGAACTACCGACGAGATGAGATTCCTTGCTCGGCGACGCAGGTAAGGTGAACTTACTGCAGTCAAATAAGACTCGGCAACTGTACGCGCCCGGGCATTGAGGCTAAGTTTCATCTCGCTTATTTCTCTGTCCACTTCTTCCATGAATCTGTGGTTTGGGGAAGAGATCACACCCATGCACGGCACATCGAACAAGGACACCTACTGAATGATGAAATCGACGACCTTGTGTTTGAGCATCGTTTCCGAATGAACGTTGGTGATCAAGAACGAGATGTCGTAACCCTTGTAATGGCATCAGGGCTGGCTTCGATCTCGTCACGTCCGATCAAGACCCACCGGGACAGGTTTCCTGCGCAGCACGACGAAGCTCTCGGCGCGCTGCATCATGAAGCGCGTGAACTTATGGCACAGGATACGTTCGATTTCATCTGCTTGTTTGATCTTGATGCTCATCCGTATCGAGTTGACCGAGGGCTCGATCAGCACGCACTCGTTCTCATTGCGTGATATCGTGAGAGGGTTGAGGAGGACTTCTTTTGATCCGCTGTGTTTACAAGGCGCGGTGCGGTGTTGGAGGTGATCGTGGGTGGTTTTGGGAGACGTACATACCGTGCTTCAGCTTCTGGTTTGTTGTGCCGCTCGACGACCTAGGTGCGGTCCGTCGTCGTTAGAGATATGGATATAGATGTAGATGTCACGCACCTGCGACGAAAAGTTTTCGAGTGTGAGGGCTGCTGTGAGGGATGATCTGACTGCGGCGAGATACGGTCTAAGTACGTTGGACTGTTTGCACGCGTCAGTTTTTCTTCGCCAACGGATATTCGAGCGTTGACACTGACCATCTCGACGACGACGGACTGCGACGGACCACGAGATCATTGCAAGCGGAGTTTGAAATACCCTTTGACAGTTCGATCTCGGATTTTTTTTTTGGTTTGTCCTTTTTCAAAAAAACTTGCTTGTCATGGTCGTCGCTATTGCACCTTGGTACGCGTCGTGTCCGTGCCGCACTGAAGTACTTACTGACGAGCCATGTATCCTGTAGGAGTATCGTGTTGACACCCGGCAACGTAGAGGTCATCATCCCTCAGGGTGATCTCCAAATTAAAAATGCGGCTCTTCCCGACGAGCTACAAGACAAATCTGCTAGGACGTCCGTCAAGCTCACCTACCAGAGTCTCGCCTCGCTCAACTCGGAGGATGAGGATGATGACGACGACGACGAACCCAAAATCGCTGCGGTAACCACTGTGCTCTGCTCGCTCACCCCCGGCAAGGTACGCGTTCTCTTTCATATGGACACGTCCGAGGACGCGTCTAATGTACCTGCTAGATTGAGCAGTCGCCGTGCGAAATCATCCTCGAGCAGGATACGGAGTACATCCTCGAAGTTGTCGGCAAAAAGTGAGCGAGGACACGTCGTGTATGTACATGGCTAATGGCACGCTTTTTTCTTCCTCGACAGTACGATCCATTTGTATGGCAACTACATTGGTATGACGTGACGCGCTTTTTCCTTCATACTTTGCTCACTCCCATGTCACCAGACCAGGTTCCCGTTGACCAGCCACCTTTTGGATCGGACATGGATTCAGACGAGGAAGATGAAGATGACGAAGAAGAGGCCTACAACCTAGGTGAAGTCAGCTCGGACGTTGAAATAGAGGTCGACGCTGATGAAACCGCTCTGGACGTGGAAGACGACGACGCCGCGTGAGTTGGGTCATCAGTGGCTAGGTTCCAGAGATTGACCGTGCCGCTTTCTGCAGCCGCTTTGAAGAAATACACGACGAGTCACCCAAAAGCCTCAAGCGTCCTCGCGACGATGATGTGGAAGCTGAGGAGCATGACGAGAAGTTGTCCAAGTCGCAAAGGAAAAAAATGGCAAAGAAGCTCAAGGCCGTGGACGGCAAGGCTGTTCCTGTCTCTACGCCGGAGAAGAAAGTAGCAGAAAAGAAGGTGGAGGAAAAGGTGGAGGAAAAGAAGAAGAAGAAGGAGAAGAAAGACAAGACGGAAAAGAAGGAAAAGGCTGAGCAGAAGGATGGCGAAAAGAAGGAAAAGGGAGACAAAACGGCCGAGCGTTCCCTCGAGGGAGGCGTCAAGGTCCGGGATTTCAAGGTCGGTACGGGCAAAATGGTAAAGAAGGGCGACAAAGTCGGCATGCGTTATATTGGCAAGTTCCTCGACGGCAAGGTCTTTGACAAGAACACCAAGGGAAAGGCTGTAGGTTCCTTTCGTCGTGTACTTTGAATTACTCATAACGCCACGTCTTAGTTCTTCTTCAAGCTCGGACAAGGTGATGTCATCAAAGGTAGGACAAATTTCCTTGTACACAAAATATGGTGCGCTTACTGTGGTATCAGGTTGGGACGTTGGAATCGCCGGGATGCAGATTGGAGGAGAACGCGAAATCGTTGTTCCACCATCGATGGGTTACGGCAACAGGAAGATGGATGACATCCCCCCCGGTTCTACGTTAAAGTTTGGTGCGTCACAGCTGATGGCCCGTCAAACTACATGACTGATGCACTATCTGTTATCAGAGGTAAAACTTTTGGAAATCAAGTAACACGGTACGCCGTTCCGCGGTCGGGTAAGGGTGGTGATGGAGGTTTGGTGTCACATGCGCGTAGTCGTTAGCAGTTGCACTTGTGGTTGCCCATATATCAAATTAGACAGGGCGTTGTTTTGTTAATGACTGTCGACCCTGCATTCGTCTGGGGTGCGCTGGCCGTGCGGACGCACTGCTTTCTGGACCCTGAAACTACATCCGCGCCACGTGCACCAGCTAGACGAGTTAGTGATGCTCAGATCAGCCAAGAATGTACTTACTGTAACGCGAGAGCCGGGGACTACGAATTAAAAAATAAAATAGAAACACAGCTGTCAATCAGGGGCGACGACACCCATTACACAGCCAGCTTCTGAGACCCCACGTATGAAAGCATATACCGTTGTGGGCGATTCATTCCAAACACGCAGCGACTTCCCTTGAAGAAGTCCCATTTGGACCACCGACCGGTGGATGTGTGTGGTGCAAACCCATGACATGTTGGTGGCGGTCAAAAATCTTGACAGCTAATTGTAATTACTATCGGGAAACAATGGCGTTGCAAACGTGTTCACATGAACAACGGGACCGGATCGGAAAAAAAAAGGGAAAAAACCGCTCTAGGGGGAGGAAAAAAAGGGAAACGGACATTTCATCAACACGTTCTGAAACGGTCGTTCATATACGGACAGATCAGGTATTGTGGCTGGTCCCCATCAGCATCAACGGGTGCGAGCTGTTCCGCGCGCCCAAGTCACTGTCTGGTTAATCATCGTCGGCTGGAGCTGTCAAGGTCCACATCTGATGGTGAATAAGCGTGCATATTGGGCTTGTGGACAGTGGAAAATATATATCCAACCTGCCGCAAATACTACCGGTCGTTCATGTGTACTTTTCTGGTGTGATATAGGACATTGCGGCGACCCGAAGCTCGGAGGGTGTAGTGATTACCAGGAGAGGAGCTTCATGCGTCTGTATTCGCATTGAACAGTGGGTGGGCGAGTCGGCAGAGTAGAAACGGCGAAAAATATAGCGGATGCACGGCATATTCAGGGGCCATTGGGAGGAACGGTGGGCTATGTAGGAAACAAGGGGTTGCGTGAAAAGAGGGTGGTGGCGCGTAGAGGTCGGACCGACAACGCAGGGTTGGGACCACATGAGGCATGGTGTGGTAGCAGTAAAACAGGTGGTTGGAGACGGAGACTTCGAGTCTTGAGAGAGAGGAGTAGAAAAAACTTTCTGCTCGATTGGTCTTGTCCACCTGTCGGTTGTGGCTGCATCTCATCTCATCAGAAGAAAATAAAATAAAAGAGAAACGCCTTCAAATGGGAACAGATGAAAGCGATAAGGAAGAGAAATTTCTCTCGTGTGGACGTGTGGAAAGGTGGCGCTTTTCGGAGAAAAGAGAGCATGTCACCACCGACATATGAAAGTCCGAAATCCATCTGAAAACTCAGATAGAGGGGCAATTAGGGCTGCACGTCACGTCTGAAAAAGAAAAGCATATTTCGGGGAATGAATAAACGGTCCAGGCGGTCCCTCGATATGGTACCTCACCAGTATAATGGTCTGCCATCGTGATCGTGAAACCGATAAACACCCACTAACAGGGTGCCAGCACAACCTCATGGTGCTAATGACCTTGGTGTGACCGAAAAGACACCGGCCCACAAACTATAAAACACGAGCGGACGGTCAGCATGAGCATTCAGACCCTCCCCGAGCATCCACTCCCTGGACTTCACCAATGCGCTTCAGGAGACTAGAAACGACTTCGGTCGATGCAACTAGTCTCCATGGTCACGTATCTCCTACCTGGTGCGTACCTTCCTCCCTGTCCACGTAACTGGGTTATGGGGAATGGACACCGCACGCGTATATTGGTATTGACCTTCAGGGACGCTGCGTTCTTTGGTATGTGCGCATTTGCTGCTGCATGGTCGGAGGCACTTCCTTCCCATTGTACTGCAGACAGCTGCCACTGTTTCCTGGCTCACGTCCCAGTACATACCATGGGAATGGAAGAAGCCTCGGACCATGCGATGTGGATGTCAACATCGCAAGACCAGTGTCCTTGAACGAGTGTGGGGAGAGCCCGTACACTTTTCCCCTGAAACGGAAGACACTTACCTAAATGTTTACGTCCCGTGTCTAGGCCAGGACGCTAGTCTGAAGGACTGCCTGAAGAGCGTTGCCTGGCAAACCTTGAGAGATGAACTAACTTCCTGCATGCTGTCCAGGACCTAGTATGGATCTGTCAGTAAGAAGCTGTTTCTTTCTATTCCTCGTTCACTTACAGAGGTCGCAACAGTAAGTTCCGCCCATCATGATGAAGTACTGTTGCAGAAGAAGTTCTGGTGGCGGGTGAAACGTCAAAGTTGCGCTTCCCTGCAACTCAATTACTTGATCCTTAGGTGATCTCGCCAGGATATTCGGCACAAGCTGACGTTGTCTCGCAAGAGGCTTTCTTCCTCCACCTTGGTCTTGTCTGTGCACCCGCCTTTGCTAGCCCGTGGCTTGAGAAGTAGGCGCGTCGATCAGGGGAATCCATGTGTCATCAGGCTGGTGATGGGGTGCGAGGATTGGTTACCAGTCTGCCGGCTGGACACGCCTTGCGTCGGAGGTGGAAAACCCTGAGTGAGTGGCGACCCATGGTCATGTTCGTTTTTTGACCAATATTAGTCCAGTATCTTTCTTCAACATCCGAGTCAAAGAGCGGTATTTAAACGGAAGTCACTGCCCGTGCTCAGCGCAGACTCCCGTTGTGGACTTTTTTTTTTCTCTCACTTGTCTCTCACTTTCTGTCTAGGCTCGAAGGCATCAGTCCCGTTTTGCAAGTAACACAAGTCCGTTCAAGTTCCAGCTCATCGGTTTTGGGGGACTTATTACTCGGCGGGTGGTTTGTAAAATGCGCTTTGCGCCCATCTCTCTGTCAAATTCCGTCTTCCTCACGATACATCACACTATTTCAGGTTCCTGTCACTCGACCCGTCTAGTTCATGCACTCGCTGCGGCCCGAGCACGCTTCAACACCAGTAGAATGCAAGTGGGTATTCATTCTAAGCTGCAATATGTGACTGCTGACGTTTAAATGTGAAACAAAAAACCATCATTGTGATACCTCTTGGACTCGGAGCACAAGCATCTAGACCCTTTCGGCGGCGTTGCACTCGGTTCGGAACTCTTTTTTTTACGATCCGGGCTGGACATGCAACGAGTGGCGGAGAGTCACATCCACTTTTATTATCAGCGTCCAAAATGCGGTTTGCTGGTTCCCTCTGGCCCCCTGGTCGATTTATCGGGCAGACATCGCGGCTTCTTGACTGGCCTCGACCATTCTAGTCGTCTCTCGATTTGGAAGAGGTCGTATTGTCAACTCCGCGAGCTGTATCCGCTTAGTGGGACATCGTACCAAGTCCGCCTTCGCGGAAGCAAGCTTTACTTCACGCTGAGATAGCCACACTACTTTCCTTTTCCGGGATATTCGCCAATTGGGCCCATCGATGCATCGATGAGGTTTCAAGTACGTTTCCCGTCGTCTGATAGGTGGGAGGCGGAATAATGAACTTACATTAGGAATGTCATGCGGTTTGTGAGCTGCGAAACTCATACCTAGTGAGGCAGAATAAGTGAACAATTGGATATATAAATGTTGAGGTTGCGGGAGACAACTTCTGGTAGTCACTCGACTTTAGCAGTTACGGTAGTGACGCTTGCCCAAACAGTGTACTGTATAGATTACATCAGCTAGCAGCCATAGTGTTTGAAACTGTCTCAAAGACTAGAATCACTACTTCCACCACCATTATCAACAGCATTCGTTGGCTGGTGCTGTTCCAAGAACAAGGGGAAGATCTAAATCCTGAACAAGAGGAAAATATGATAAGACAAGTGTTACAAGACAGTCTCAGGGACTCTCAAAGATATGGGACCATGACTAGAGCATGATTGAGGAAGATAAGATAAATAAAAGAGCCAAGTAATCTTCCATACATTGTGGCCACACATTGTGGCCAGCAAGATGTTTACTTTTGTTTGTACCTAATTGCTGCTATTTAGTGTTGAAAATCACTTATCTTGTCGGAAAAGCAGATGAAGGATAAGCAATTCAGTGGACATTGCCAGCATTGGGTATGATTTGCAGTGATACTAGGCTCCCTCCCCGAGGCCAT
>JBBPTD010000714.1:0-18365 GCA_038093895.1 Boletus aff. mottiae
GAACTGAGGAGAGCAATACAGAGTGAGCTCTCCTCTATATAGTGTTCAGGTATTGTTGATACCTGTATGTCTCTACTCTAGGGTAGGTAAAGATAAGAGATAGGAATGAGTCATATTGTATCACGAATGATAAGAGTCCTATCTATAGCCAACAGCAATAATGGTGGTTATCTATGATGTCATATGATGAGTAATATGTGATAGTGTATTTGGACCTATTGTCTGAAGGTCTGGAACACTGATGTAATCAGGTCTAGAATCTGGGTTATGGAATAGAAGATCAGAAAGCAAATACCCAGATCTCAATATGAACCATACATTGCTTGAGCTTGGGAATCCTTCCAAGCAGAGAAGGTAAAGACCAATGACTCCAGACTTTGCTTTGACAGTGTTGAGATGCCACCTCACAAGACCAGTCATCCCAGTCCTCACCCAGCTCTGGTTGCCAAGGAAATCATCTCTCTGGTGGTGGAGGCAGCTCGCATTACTACATCTGCACCTTTGTGAACTACAGCTCAGACACCACCTACCATCCAACCAACTGCTTCTTCTTCTAAAAATACCATCCTGATCAGATCTGAGTAGGGTAATAACTTGTCCTTTCTGTTAGAGTCCAATTCCTCCAAGTTCAAGTCTGGCAGAGGTCTGAAGGTATAGGGGCTAAAACTCTGGAGGTGTGGAATGAAGTCCAGGAGGTCTGAAGGGATAGGGGCTAAAAGTCTGGAGGTGTGGAATGAAGTTCAGAGGGTACTATTGATTACCAGATACTTAGCCACCCCATATACTTAGCCACTCTCTGAAACTTGTCATATCTCTTTCACACATCACAAATTTTATTGTGATGATAAATCTACTGTATGTACAGTACAATGATTCTCTGAACTTCAATGGTGTCAATCCATGGGGTTTTGATCAAGTAGAAAAACATCATGACAATAGGCAAAGTCACAGTGATGACTGTGTTGCTGAGAGTTACTAGCATTGGAGTGTGAATCAGCAGACCAAGCTGGTCCCTCAACGTATTAGTGGGAGAAGCACAAGTTCAGAAGGCTCCTGGGATGGGGCAATGGGCCAAACCAGTGACCCACTCAAAGCCTGATAGTAATCAGTCATTTCCACTCAATCCCCCCACTGGCTTCTAATATTCAAGCCTCTGCATAATGCCAATCTTTCACATCCCACAACGTGCATACCATGATTACACTCATTTCAATTTGCCCTTGTTTGATACTGCACATTTTCAAAGTTTTCTAATGCTCATACAAACATGTAATGGTAGCTACTTGATGCCAATGTGAATAATCCCTCCCCATTTCCTGTAACTTGAGTGCCACACACCCCAGTTGAGCAATGCTGAGTGGAGTGTCAACACGGCTGGCTGTGACATAGTGTTACTTTTTCGTGATGTTCTATGACTGGCTAAGTATGTGGGTGGCTAAGTATCTGGTAACCGATAGTATGGACCAAAGTCCAGTTGGAGATGAGGTATAGGGGATCTGGCATTGGTCATTGACTGACAGCAGCATTTGGAGTTATGGAGGAGGGTTTACCAGGAAACGGAGGGGTTGAGGACATCAGCACAGGACTTATGTGTCACACCCATGCCAAGCTCACTGCCTCGTATTTCAGAGTAGAGGAAGGTGGTAATGGAAGCCAAACTCAAAAGGAGGTGACTTAGAATTGTTGTTGATATTCGTACTGAAGGTATGACAGAGTAAGTACAGGGGATTATATATGGTAGAGACCCAGAGGAATTCTGGATCTAAAGCTACTGCACGAAGGCAATGTACATAGGGAGAGAATGATAATCAATGGAGAACAGAACATAGCCAGAACAGACTGTATCAATCGACAGATAAAATGCAGACTATAATCAAGAGAGGTTAATGAAGGCACAAGTCTGGAGTTACAACTCCGTGCATGTCCAATAAATCCCTTGTACAAGTCCGAGGTTTTCTGGATAGGGGTTAAGGAGTTGATTCTCAGAGATGAGTCGTACAGAGATGTACGGAGGTGTACGGAGATGGTCAAGTAGGGGTTGAAATGGGATATGACACTTTCCCCCAGCTGGGCAGTTTAGATATATGTTCCCTCTCAAAGATGATGCCACCCCTAAGTGAATTGTTGACCAGGTTCTCGAAACCACCATCCCAATACCAGTTAAAGAACTCTTGTCCATAGCTTTGGAGTTTCACAAACAACTCTGGGAGCTCTCTACTACCAAGCATATACCTGTAACTACTAACATCATACAGGTTAATGAACTAGTGTTACAACTCACCTTGGCAACACCCGGTTGTTGCACCATTCTTTTCTTTTGTCCTAGACCTCCTCAGACCACTCCATCTCTGGAACCTCCTCATCCCCTCACCCCCTCATCCCCTCGTCTCCTTGTCCTTGTCCTCACCTCCCATAGATCTCCCTAGACTTCCTATGGATGTGTACATCATCTCCTTCTTTGCTTCCTTGAACTCTCATCTTGTCTTCACCTCATGTCTTGGACCCTGTACCCATATCCTGGTTCTCTGCCTCGTGTTCTCTTATCTCAGACCTTGTACCATTGCCTTGGTTCCTTGTCTTCTCTTCTCTTTGATCCCCGTTCCTTTGTCTTCTTTGCCTCATGTCTCGGACCCTATACCATTATCTTGGTTTCCCAGATCTCCTCAGACTTCCTTGTATCTCCCCATCTCTGTACTTGTTGCCTTTCTTGTCTTGGTCCATGCACAGCCATGACCACTATATAAAGCCCTTGTCTATGTACCTTGTACTCTAGCTTAGTCTACCTTATGGTAGACACATTGTACCTTTGAATCCATATTCTCTTCTCAAACCGTCCCTCTCTTTGATTAAACGACCCCTTTGTCCATGAGGAATCATGCCCTCATCCCCTGCTCGCCTTGAACGTTCAGTTAAACCTTGCTGGCTAAGGTTCTACTTCTCAGTTCCACTGGCTGTTGCCGCTACAGTGGGACCAGTCGTAATAACTAGCCAGCAAAGACCCTGGCTCTGTGGAGCATGAATTTGGGGACCAAGTTCACTGGAGCAATGATGGCCTCATTGTAGCACACCACAGCATACCCTTGAGATCGCTTGAAGCTAGAGTGGTTGAAGCTGGCCAAACTATAGTTGCTGTCCTGGATACTGGATCAGAGATCATAGCCATGCCCAAATGGGTATGGATGTCACTCGGTCTACCAGTCCGGTCAGATCATGTAATGACTATGTTGAATGCTAACACTAGCATGGAGTCAATGATTGACATACTGGAGAACCTTTGCTTGGGCTTTGGTGCCAGTGAAGTATGTCTCCAGGTACAAGTAGTCCCAAGGGCTAACTTTGACCTACTACTTGGCTGACCATTTCATTGTCTCATGGGTGCATCCACTGATGATTTCTCTGACAGTGCACAGACTATTACACTCTGTGACCCCAACTCTGGTAAAGAGTACAAGTTACTGACTCGGCCCTGGACAGAAGAATGTCCTCAGTGTTGTAACAGACTATTCTGTGCTAACCACCAATCCATTGTCAAGATGGGTTTTTAGATTTTGATGAGCCACCGAAAGGTTGGGGAGATTTTAACACAATTACTGATTTGCATGCATCCTTGTCAGTTACCACCACTCCCACTCTAGGCAGACCTTCTTCTTCTTTGACTGGCCTACCTTTGGACACAGAGCAGCTGGTCCAATCCCCTACCTACCCATTTCTATCAACCACACAGTCTGTTCTATCACCCACCCATATCTTAGCTCTTAACTCTACCTACATCTTCAACGTCACATCTCATTCTTTGGCCTACAAACCAGTAGCCCAAAAGATCCAGTCAGTCATGGCCCCTCTTGAAGAGGAGTACTGCATACTGTGCCATTTATTGGATGATCCCCTCACCAGACTTATACCATTACCCACTCTCCTCCTGGAGTTTATACCAGGTAACCACTTTACACAGGAACGGTCAGACAAGCTTGTTGAAAGGATGCATACTTACAGTCACATGACCTTATATTAAGTAAGCATTACAAAGCATATATAAGACTTGACTGAGTCTGAATAATCAATATCTCTCTTGACCAGCAATCACTATTATCTCTGAGAACTCCCAACCCTCCAAGGTAAGTAACTCTAGAGTAGATTCCTAAGTAGCTCATGTGGCAACGCCGGTTACTAGCTATTGCAACAGATTATGAGCCCTGCAGCTCTGATGATATGTTTTACCACTTGTCATCTGCTCATAGGTGAAACCCTTGGACACAGGCTGTTCTGTATGGAAACACCGAATGCTCTTTGATGCGGCAATGCTCAAGAGCAGCAGCCATCAGACTCTGGATATAGGGGGTCACTATGACCCTACATTCTGGAAGCTCTGACTGTTCAGTGATGTGAATGTCCCTTCTCGCTCCCTTTATAGGTTTATACTGACACGTCACTCTTTCAGAAACTACTACCAATATGTCATCTACCCTCTCCACCATTCCTAAGCTCAATGGTACCAACTACAAATGTTGGGCACAGGAAATGGAGGCATACCTTTGCAGCATCGGTGTCTGGAACAAGTTTGCCAACAAGGCGCCCCCTACCCAGGTTGGAACAGCCCCTGCCCCCACTGAAGAAGAGGCCCAAGATAAGTGGGATGAGAATGATGACCGAGCCCTTGGCTCCATCCGTCTTCATCTCGAACCTGCCATCACTGGCAACTTCACCTCCATAATCATTGGAAAAGACTTATGGGATGCAATAAAGGCCAAGTATGAGACTGCCTCCCTCACTTCCACCTACACCAAGTGGAAGATCATGCTCAGGATAACCTTCCCCAACAACAACCACTCTGGCCCAGTTTTCTCCAAACTGAACACCAGCTTTGCACAGCTGGAACAGCTCCAGCATAAAGTGCCTGATAATCTCAAGACACTCATTATCATTGCCAAGCTCCCCAAGTATGTGGAGACACTCCACCAGCAACTCAACACTGCCATTAATGCTGACCCAACCAAGAATAAGGTCATTACCATGGTCAAATTGGAGAACGTTCTCACCACTGCTTGACAGCACTACCTCACTCGCTGCCCACCACCTTATGTGCAGGCCAACAAGATCTCCAATGTCCATCACCAGCAAGGTGACCCCCAGTTCAAAAGCAACAGGAGTCCTCCTCTGATAAAAAGGAAAAGGATGAGGACAAGAAGGACAAGGGGAAGAAGCATTGTCAGGGCAAGCACTCTGAAGCAGGGGAGAAGAAGCACAAGGACCGTGCAGCCACTACCACCAAGTCATCCTCTGCCTCGTTTGCTTTTGCGAACATGTTCTATGAGCCTGTGACTTACAGCCCAGCCTCCACTGACTTCACTGAGCCCACTTAGAACCCCTGCACTCTTACACACACCATAGGTGCCATCTACTATGGCCCCCCACCTTCCCTCAGGTCCAAGAGGCCATCTCCCTCGCTCACCATATTGGGGAGACCCCCACTGCTCAGGTTGCCTGCACCCTCAAGCCCATTGTCAAACACCACTGCCATGTTCATGCATGGCAACACTCCACCTTTAATGAGAATGGTGCCTTCAGCACTAGAACCATCCTCCCCAACCATGCTGGCCCCTTTGTGCCCTCTCTTATAGAGTGCATGGAGACTCCAAGAATTGTCAAGATCTTCTCTGATTCAGAGGATGACGATTCCATCAGCCTTGGCAAGGACATGGTGGTGGATGACTATATCACACAGTTCTTCAATGACAGCGCCCAGTGGCAAGTCCCTCTCTTCCTTTATCTGTCTCTCACAGGCACTGACACGCAGATTGTTTCACCTCAGATTGTATACACCTGTAGTAGATGTAGACAATGCAACTACTGCTCCTCCCTTCTCCATGTGTGACTGCTGTAAAAAGCAGAAAATAAAAGAGAACATGATGACCACCTTCCTCATGACATGTGGCCCTGCAATTCAGGAGCTTCATCCCACTACACCAATGATCTAAATGATGTGGTTGAGTATTCTGCATTTACGCAACCTACCTACTCTCAGATGGCTAATGGTTGTGCACCAATTAAAGGCAAAGGTACAGCAATTATTTGCTTCCAAGGTAGACTTGTGGGGTTATTGCTGGTCATTTACATGCCATCATACACAATAAAGCTCATATCTATGGGTACCTTGTTAACCGATGCCTGCATGACACTTCAGAACACCCCTGGTCATATCAATATTTTTGATAAATGCACTAAGCAAATGGTACTGAGTTTCCACTCCCATGGCGACATAATGTACTGGATGCATGTCCCCACTGTTTGTCCTCAAGCCGACTTATTGTCTATGGCCTCTGTGGACTATGAACTCCTCCATTGCCATTTAGGCCACCCTTCATGTGATGTGCTCCATGCTGCAAAGAAGCACATCAAGGACTTTCCAGACATCGATATTCTGTCCACCATTCCTATATGCTCTGGTTGTGAGCTTGGTAGACAACCAAATCATACTTTTCCTCATAGCGAGAAGCATGCAAGCGCTCCCTTTGAGTTAATTCATTCTGACCTCAAATCATTTGAAATCAAATCATACCACAAGTACAAGTATGCAGTTGTCTTTTATGATGACTACACCTCCATGGCTTGACTGGTCCTAATTAAAACCAAGGATCAAACACTCAAAGCGACCAAGCAATTCCACACCTATGTATATACTCAGTTCAATGCCGTGATAAAACACTGGCACTCTAATGCAGGGGGAGAATACACCTCCAAAGCTTTCACTAAGTACATGTGCGATAATGGCATACACATCCAACAATCTGCCCCCTATGCTCACCAGCAGAATGGACACATGGAACACCTAATCTGCACTATAATGAATAAAGCACAACCCATGCGACTGCAGGCTTGCCTGTCCGATTCCTATTGGGAGTTCATGGTACTACATGCACTTCATGTGTATAATTGCACCCCTTCCCATCAGCTCCAATGGAAAACACCATCCAAGATGCTCACAGGCAAAAAGCCTACTTTTTTGCATCTTCAGGTTTTTGGCTGTGGCACATTTACCAGTTGAGACTCACAAAGGCAAATTGCAGCCGAAATTGCAACTGATGATCTACCTGGGCATATCCACCGGTAGTGATTCAAACTACCTTTTCATGCACCCTAATAATGTGCTACACATCTTGGCCCATACCATATTTGATGAGCACCTCTTCCCAAGGTGTTCAAAGGCTCAGCCACACCAGCCCGTTAACCACCTGCCACATTCTCACTCTCATGATGATGAGTCTTTGGATTCTGATTCTAAACCCTTAGACCTGGAGTCAGATGCAGAAATTGCTCCTCCTACTGTCCATCATCACAAGGCTCCCAGGCCTATTACTCCACCTCCAGCAGCACCTCCTAGGGTACCTACACTGCCGCTGGCTCCACCAGCACCTCCAGTTACCCCTTCTCATCGTCCACCTCCACCTCCACCTGCTCAGCCAGAGCACCATGCCCCCATTCGTCCCTGAAATGTGTATGGGGAGCACCACAAACCACTAAAGCAGCTTTGAGACATCAAATGCATCTCTGACTGATACAGACTTGTTGGAGAAGCACCGGCTGGCCCTTCAGATTCACCCATTGTCCCTGGTGGAATGCCTCCATCCCCGACTCCATTGGAAGATGACATAGAGCACATAACCAGGGAAGGGGGAGATGCATTGGTTTCATATCTCTGTAGCTGTGCCTTCCCACTGGAAATAGAACAATCCAATGTGAACTATCGCAAATGGACATACCATGACATCCTCAAGTTACCATAAGAGGAACAAACCCTTTGGCATAAAGCCTGCCACGATAAGTTACAGATACTCAAGGATCACAAGGTCTATGAAATCATGGATTGACCTGCAAACAGGAAGGTTATTAAAAACTGATGGGTCTTTGATGTAAAATCAGACAGTAGAAAGAAAGTTTCAATCAGATATTCTCCCCCATTGTATGCTTTGAGACAGTGCGGTGCATGCTCACCCTTGCAGCAACAGAGAACTGGTACATCACTGGTCTCAATGTCCAATTCACCTACCTATATGACAAACTGGACAAAGAACTCTACATGGACTTCCCTGAAGGCTTTATGCCCCCTCATCTCAAAGGGAAGGTCTTAAGACTACTATGTGCCCTATACAGCCTTAAACAAGCCAGACTTAGCTTGATGGCATGAACTCGACAAATCCATGAAAGAACTGGGCTTCACGTATCTTAAAACAGATGCTGGCCTATTCATCTACCGTAAGGGCAAAGAGCTCATCCTAGTGATCATCTATGTAGATGACACCATCTTCTGCAGCCCCAACAAATCTTTTGTAGACAAGGTTAAGGCTGCATTCATGAAGAAATGGGACTATCGCGACTTAGGAGAAACACATGAATTCCTAAGAATGAACATATGTTGAGATGGTCAAATAATTAAGATAGACCAGCAAGAATACCTTGACAAAGTCATAGAACGATGCAGCATGACTAATGCCAAAATTGCCAACACCCCTCTTTCTCAGGGCTACTACCCAGAGAAGAATGATCTCCCCATCCAACCAGAACTTCAGACATGATTCCAACAGGTCATCAGATCATTGCTGTATCTTATGATCAGTACAAGACCTGACATTTCATATGCAGTTACCCAACTCGCCCACATGTCTGCAAACCCATCAGAAGAGCATCTGAACAAGGCTCTATATATCTGCCAGTACCTTCTCAGTACCCGAAACTACTCTCCTGTATACAGCAGCAAGATCAGTAAAGGCATCATTGCCTGCACTGACTCTGATTGGGGACAAAACAAAGTCATGTCTCACTTGCAAACAGGTTTTCACCTGAAATTCACGGATGGTGTGTTCTTGTGGAACTCACACTTACAAAAGACCACAGCTCTGTCTTCTACAGAAGCTGAGTACATGGCCTTGAGTGACTGTACACGCCAGGCTATTTGGATTCATCGAATGATGGAAGAACTTGGCTATCGCCTTGGCCCCATCCTCATTTGTGGTGACAATCAAGGTTCACTCTTTATTGTGCAGAACCCAGTTACCAAAAAATGTTCCAAACATATCCAGATCCATTACCATTTTGTACATGATGCTGTGATGTTATGGAAGCAGGTAGAGCTACTCTTTATCCCGGGAACTGACAACCCCATGGATATGTTCACCAAGAACCTTGGACATGTCAAGTTCAAGGAGTTTTGCTCCCAGCTTGGTTTGGAATTTAACTCGCCATCGTAAGATTGTGCAGACATTTTCATTTACTTTATATTTCTCACTTTTATATCTATGTATCTACTGTATACTAGACAAGGGGGAGTGTTGAAGGGACACATACTTACAGTCACATGACCTTATATTAAGTAAGCATTACAAAGTGTATATAAGACTCGACTGAGTCTGATTAATCAATATCTCTCTTGACCAGCAACCACTATCATCTTTGAGAACTCCCAACCCTTCAAGGTAAGTAACTCTAGAGTAGATTCCTAAGTAGCCTGTGCGGCAATGCCGGCTACTAGCTATTGCAACAATACTCAACCTTGACCCTGCAAACTGGCTATGGCCAGAAGAACTCAAGCTAGTCCAGTGGATTGTTCTTAATCACGAGACTGCCTTTGCCTGGATTCCAACTGAACGAGGACTCCTCAATGAATGATACTTTCCACCGGTCAAGATCCCCACCATCCCCTATACTCCATGGATCTTATGCAACATCCCCATTCCACCATTGTCATGGGACCAGGCCATCCAGATAATCAAAGACCAGATTGCCTCCAGTGTTTATGAGCTGTCTGCTGCTGCTTACCAGTCTCAATGGTTCTGTATGCTCAAGCAGGATGGTAAGACTCTGTGCTTAGTCCACAACCTCTAACCCCTCAATGCCGTAACCATACGGGACTCATCCATCCCTCCATTTGTTGAGCACCTTACCGAGTCATTCAGCAGATATGCAGTCTACAGTATGATGGACCTGTTTGCAGGATATGACCAGTGCCCATTGCATGTCAAGTCATGGAACATGATGACATTCAATAGTCTGCTTGGTCCCCACCACATCACTACCCTCCCAATGGGTCACACTAACACTGTCCAGATCTACCAAGTGGATATGGCATTTATCCTACAGGACAAAATACTGCACCACACCATGCTGTTTATTGATGACCTACCAGTCAAAACCGAAACTACCTGGTTTCAAGGACTGGATGGTTCATTCGAGACCATCCTGGAGAACTCAGGCATTCGGAAGTTCATTTGGAATCACCTAATCATAGTCCACAGAACCCTGCAACAACCCCAAAACGTCAACACAATGGTCTCCACCAAAAAATTTGTCCTTGCTGCCCCAGACACCACCATAGTCAGGCACAAATCTAAAAAGTGAGTGCACGACATTGGAGGACAAATTTAGGTGAAGGTTGCGATGGCTATTTCACCTACGTCAGCAGCATCAGCTGTGTCGTTTGCCATTGGCTAATCCAAAAAACCATGTGGCTAGCCGAACCCAATTTGGCAAACTTGACCAAACCAATGGCCTCCCTACTGTCAGCGCTCAAGGATGGACAACAACAACAACAAGGCCCAATGTTCAACAACACACCGCAATGACGTGGCAAGGGCAGTGACAATGCCGCACACCACCATGCAGCAAGACAACGATGATGATGGCATGGTGGCACCACCACCACCACCACACAGCAAGACAACAATGACAACAATGATGATGCACCAAGGACAATGACAATGCCATGCCATCACCACCACTGTGCAGCAAGACGATGAACGCATCAGGGCCCAATGACACAGCATGGACAACAACACGGCATGGACAACAACACGGTGCAGACAATGATGGTGCCATGCCATCACCACCACTGTGCAATGAGATGACAATGACAACAGCACAGTGGCACCACCCGTGCCACCAAACAACGACAATGACACTGTGTGATCACCACCACCACCACCATTGTGCTGGCACGTCAATGGCGACAATGACGATGCCGTGTTGCCACCACTGCACGGTAAGATAACGATGACGACGGCACGGTGGCACCACCCATGCCACCGAAATGACAACAATGATGCCAGGCCATCACCATCACCACCATTACCACCATGCCCCACATCAACGATGGGTTTGAATATTTGATACATACAATTTTTGGTTCACCATTCTTTGAGTAGAATCACAATGTTACTCAAGTAGTACCATATAAAAACTAAAAAGCTGGGATTAACATTGTCCCCAAAAACTAGGATTAGCATTGCATGGCATTTTGGGCCAAAGGCCCAAACCCGAGCCAGAGCTCGTGCACCTTCAATGGACGAATCACACATGAAGACAAAGTTCAGAAAATCCATGACTGGCCGGAATGTGAGACCCTCATGCAAGTCTGTGGGTTTCTTGGGATCTGCAGTGTAGTCCGTATTTTTATCTGAAACTTCACTGCTATCTCTCATCCTCTGGTCGACCTAACACAAAAGGGTACTCCCTTTGCATAGGGGGAGACCCAGCACACTGTGATGAACCATCTAAAGGATGGGATCATTCAATCTCCAGCACTCTGCCACCTGGACTATTTGTCTGGTCGAGAAGTAGTTCTCGCTGTGGACACCTCCCTTATTGCAGTTGGTTTCATCTTATCGCAGGAAGGTGGGGATAACAAGTGCTATCCAAACCAGTTCTGCTCAATTAGCCTCACAAGTGTTGAGAGCTGCTATTCACAGGCCAAGCTTGAGCTATATGGACTGTTCTGGGCACTCCAAGCAGTCCATGTATTCATCTTCAGCGTTTCAAATCTTGTCATAGAGATGGATGTGAAATATGTGAAGGGTATGATTAATAACCCTGACCTCCAGCCAAACCCAACCATCAACTGGTGGATTGCCAGCATCCTTCTTTTCCATTTTGAACTTTGTCATGTCCCAGCTGCCAAACACACCAGGCTGGACGGTCTATCTAGACGACCCCATTCCAATAATAATCCACCTGAGGATAATAGTATTGAAGATTGGCTAGATGACTCTTATTCTTTTTGCATTACCTTACTCAATGATCATGCGCCCCCCCTTGTTGATGCTGCAGCTACCACATGCATCACTTCCCACTTTGACCATCCACTTTTGCCTTCAACAGACCAAGCTTCCTTTTCACCTACCGGTTACACCGCTCCTCCCCATACCTACTGGTCTCTTTTCTCTTCATCCTCCCCCGAGCTGGACTCTTCTCTGGACTCACCCTCTATGCCTCAGTCTACTAAGGCTGTCCATCCCATGTGATGCCCAGATTGCCTTGATCTGCAGTTTCCTTGAAACTCGTGAGCGACCTTCTCACCTCTCTGACGCAGATTTCCAGTCCTTTGTCAATGCCGCCACCAAATACTTCGTCCTCAACAGTTCTCTATGGTGAAGAGAGCCACATTGACATCACCAGTTAGTCATAGTGGAGCATCGACGGTATGGACTGATCAAGGAAGCCCATGATGACCTCAGGCACAAGGGAGTTTATACAGTCTGGACCAGGCTCCTGCTATGCTTCTGGTGGCCAATGCTCGTCAACGATGTAAAATGGTTTGTCAGGACCTGTCACAAGTGCCAAGCTTGGCAGACCAACCATTTCCATATACTGCCGACCATACTGGTGATCAGTGGACTATTCCGCAAGGCCCTTATTAACACCATGCTGATGCCCTGATCTGGTGGCTATCAGTATATCATCCAGGCCTGCTGCGCCTTGTCTCCTTATTCAGAATAGTGCATGTTGTGTTCGGAAAATGCCTCCTCTCTCACCTCTTTCATCTTCAAGGACCTCCTATGTGTAACGACCTAAGTCTGGACTAGGGTCGAGAAGTCCTATAAAGTGCTTGCTGGAGTCCCTGTGTGTTATAACTGATCTATTCGGCTTGTTAGGCCTCAAGGGAGACTAAGGGAGACAACAAGAATAAGGCTAGAGCCTTCTGGATAAGACCGAGGGAAATAACAGGAGGAATAGACTAAGATCTATACTACTAGGAGTATGACTATATATACTAAGAGAGACCGTGCACAGACCATGCTGTGCTAGACTATAAGTAGTAACTATATCTGAGACCGGGTACATGAGGCATAGATAAGCACTGCCTAGATAAGAGGGCTTAATGCTATTGGTTGATAAGGGAAAGTGAGTCAAAGGGAAAAGCATGAGGCAAGCATGAGGATGACACGAGTACGACATGTGTTTGCATAGCCAAGATAAGGTCATGTGACTAGCACATGACTGGAGTCTAGAGTGATCCATGATCACATGACTTGATAAGATAAGGGTTATCTGCTAAGGGTTAGCTATGTGGTAAGTGATAAGTTTATAAAGTTGAATTGTGAGTTATAGCGTCTGTTATACTATGTCAATGGGGTCCTCTATCTGAAATAGTTACTGACAATGGACCTCCATTTGTCCAAGCCCTAGACACCCTTGCCAACCAGTATAGTATCTGACATATCAGGATCTCCCCCTACAATTCCCAAGCTAATGGTATTGTCGAACGGCGTCATTATGATGTCTGGGAGGCCATCATCAAAACTACCCCAGGGGGGGGAGTTATGCTGGCATACTGCCACTCACTCAGTCTTTTGGGCCGAGAGAGTAACGATACTCCGCTTGACTGGTTTGTTGCCATACTTCATGGTTCATGACATTAAGCCCCTTTTCCTCTTTGACATCACAGAGGCTACCTTTCTTGTCCCCCCACCAGATACAGACCCAATGTCCCTGTCCGGACTAATTGCTTGGAGAGCCCGTAAGCTCCAGAAGTGTCAGGAGGACTCGGAGTCTATCTGTGACCATGTCCTCAAGGCTCATTGTTGAGATCTGGGTATTTGCTTTCTGCTCTTCTATTTCATAACCCAGATTCTAGACCTGATTACATTAGTGTTTTAGACCTTTGGACACTAGATCCGAGTATGCTATCATATATTACTCATCATATGACATCATAGATAACCGCCATTATTGCTATTGGCTATAGATAGGACTCTTATCATTCATGATATGATATGACTCATTCCTATCTCTTATCTTTACCTACCCTAGAGCAGAGACATACAGGTATCAACAATACCTGAACACTATATAGAGGAGAGCTCACTCTGTATTGCTCTCCTTAGTTCTTATACTCTCTTTATACAAGCATCTCCACTTTGCTTCTATAAACTCCTCCACTCCTCAAGCTAGCAATCTCTATCCTCAGATCTAGTGAGTACCTCCCACTAGGCACATACCTTCCTCTTGTCACTTGCATTACACTTGTGGCACCTACTGTTCTTACAGTAGAGACAAACAGAGTACTGTGCACTTCATTACTCGTTTCAAGTTGATCAAGCATTTTGAGGGCAGCATTCAAAAACTGGATCAAAGACTTTGACTTCCATCTGGGAAGTCTGGTCTTAGTCTGGAACACTCGCATCAAAAAGGAGCTGAACCGAAAGACAAAGCCAAGGTTCCTCAGTCCAATGGTAATCCTTTGCCAGACTACCAGAGGATCATACATCCTAGCAGAGTTGGATGGCACAGTCTCAAAGCTGTGATATGCAGCATTTCACCTTGACCCCTACTACCCCCATATCCATTCTAAAGTCCTGGTTATTGACCTTACCAGTTTAGATGATAATGACTTGGACAGATTGGCTGAAACAGACATTGATGATCATAGTGATCAACTACTGGACAAGGAGGAGCTTGACTCTGACTAGTCTGGACTACTTAACCTGCATACCATAGCCTCCATTTTACCCTGGGATTAGACCGGTGACTCTCTCTCTCCTCTCAAAACACAACTCACAGAAAGAGAAAAATAAAACCAACAGAAATCATGATACTAGGCTTTAACGATAAAAAACCATAGAAAGAAAAAGACCTGTAAAAAGATCCCTCTCTCCCTCTCCATTCTTGTGTCTCATGTATATAAACAACGGACTCACTTCATTTCTACCATGCCCCAAGACACCATGCCCATTAACCAAAACCATTCAAGATCAAAGATGACTGTTAGACTGAGGTTACCCCAGTAGGCATAGATGCAAAGAGCAGACAGACAAAGCCAAGCCAAGTGGTACCTTGCACAAATGGACTATCCCTCTCATATGTTTTCCCCTACTTCTAGTCTCCTTTCCTTTCTTTCCTTTTCTTTCTTTTCTTTTTGATTCATGCCATTCTCGACCAGGCAGACATGGTTACATTTACGGACTACTATACACACATGGCAATCTATGACTATGAGCCAGGACTTAGATGTCCAGGTCCTCTAGCTCCCCCACCACATCACTCACCTCTGCCAACACCTCGTGCTGCTCTACCTCCAGGGCCTTGAGGTTAGCCCAGATTTGGTACATCCAGGAGTGGAGTACATTGAGCCACCGAGCAAGGGCGTCCCACTGTTTCTGGATGGATGTCTGGCTGGTCAGCTTCTTCACTGGTGCCTTCCCCTTCCCCTTAGCCTTGACAGGCATCTTGTCCTCCTCAATATCATCGTTGATGTCAAGGACAATGGGTGACTTGGCCCATTTGCTTGAGCCAACCTTAACTGCAGCCCAGACTGGTCTCCCCTCTACCCCACTTGTCAGACAACATTAAAAAGTATAAACAAACAGAGACTTACCCTTAGTCTCCTCAAGCACCACCACTACTGTTGCCTTCCTCTGAGGACCGTGCCACCCAGCCACCCAGCTGCACTTTGCCTTAAGGTGATTGCAGCACTGGCACACAATGCTGGTGCCCTTCAAACATGCCTCTGCTACCCTGGCCCTCTTGCAGCTGTCACACACCTTGATGACAGGTGGGGGGAGCAGCCTCATCAACTCAGTGGCGATTGTCCTCTTGCGCTGTGTGCTATCCCCTCTTCTTCATCCTCACTCTTATCAGATCATCCCCTCTACAAAGACATCAGAGGCCAGTCTTCCACAAGTCCGGCACTACACACTTTGAGTGACAATGAGACTGATGGTGTGCCTGACGACACTCCCACCTTCTCCAGCTCAGGGACCAGGTTCTTTAAACCCTCCTTGACCTCCACTTCTGATGTCTGAATGGCCCCTGGTGCTACAGCCCCTTCCTTCACTGACAATGTCTTCTGCCACTCCACCCACTCGGTCTGCCCCTGCTCCACTTGCACAATGGTAGCCATCACATCATCATCAAGGTCTGTGTTGATGAACAGGGTGATAGCCTCCCTGTGAGTTGTGTCCCACTCATCCTGTAGCAGCAGAGTGTTGTTAGTGCCATATAAACACAATAACATGGCACTTACCATTGCATTTCTGAACTCTTTCACCCATGCCCCCATCTCCTCTTGTAACTCCTCCCAGTCTTCAGGTTGGCACTTCGCCATGGCTTACACCTGCTCTGTTGCCACCATGAACTTCTTGCACATTTCGCGCCACTGGATGATGCCTACATCAGCCATAGTGCGGTATTGATTGAGCCAGCTTCCAAATTGAGACATGTTGGTAGAATGGGAAGAGACGAGAGAGAAAGAAATATACAGTTTATAAAGACTCAATGTGTCCACAAGTCCACCCCACCTTTAAACTCCATTAGCTTAGTCAGCATGCCACCACTCTGACTGGGGACAGTCAGTATCTAAGTCCCCCTTGAATGTAGAAACTGGTACACCTCTATGTTTGTATCCCCCCATTTCCCCATCTTCCATTGTCCCCTATAAACCCTAATATCATATCCCGTCACCAACTATCAAAGTCCGGGCACATCTAGATAGTCCGGTACCACCAGACTAGCTCAGACTAAGACTGCTATACTGATCGTTCTGTCCTATTTCTCTTAAAATCTCTTTTGGGTTTCATTTGTACTGATACATACATATTACCACCAACCCTATGGGTCAGTTTTCCCTTAAAGATTAGTCCCCTTGATTGTAGTTAGGGTCTGGGTATACCTGGACTATAAATGTTTGTACACTGGAAAAATATGATTAGCTTCTGTTTGGCTCACAACTACCATCACTGACACCATTACCATCTACCGTCACCATCTACTGTCACTGTCTACCATCTATGAATTAACACCTACCAACTCTTTGTCTAATGTCTTCACCACTTTTCTCTCATCATCAATGCCTGTACCGATGACCAGACTACTGGTCTTCAAGCCCAACCTTATTGCTAACAACTACTGAGTTGACCCCTCAGAGCTTTTTCCCTGCTCTTTCCCCATTTTCTAGGAGTCCCTTTTCTCTCGTGCTAATCCAGTAGGACTTGTCCTACCAGATGGACTAGCATCTTTACAGCACCCATGCCAAGTGCACTGTCCTTGTATTTCAGAGTAGAGGAAGATGGTAATGGAAGCTAAACTCAAAAGGAGGTGACTTAGAATTGATATTTGTACTGAAGATATGACAGAGTAAGTACAGGGGATTATATATGGTAGAGACCCAGAGGAATTCTGGGTCCGAAGCTACTGCACGAAGGTGATGTACATAGAAAGAGAATAATGATCAATGGAGCATGGAACACAGCTGGGACAGGCTGTACCAATCAACAGGTAAAATGTAGACTATGACTGAAGGAGGTTAATGAAGGAACAAGTCCAGAGTTGCAACTCTGTGCATGTCCAACAAATTTCCTATACAAGTCTGAGGTTTTCTGGATAGGGGTTAAGGAGTTGATTCCCAGAGATCAACTTCTAAGGTGGAGGTAAACTTCTAAGGGAGTTCATCAGAGGTTTGACCTGGAGTTGGTTGGAGATGTATGGAGGTGTATGGAGGTGCAAATAGGGTTTGGTTGAAGTTGTACAGAGATGTACAGAGGTGGCCAAGTAGGGATCTGAATGGGATATGACAAGTTACCTTTAAGGGGAGAACTCCAAAAGAACAAGACTGGAGAGTCTTGGTCTACTTGGTAATAGTATTTATACTACTGGTACATGCACACAGACCAAGCTATGCTACTGCTATATATAGTAAGTATCCTTGATACTGGGTGACTTGGAGTAAAGATATGTATGATCATACATGCATGATGTGCATGTATATGGCAGCATGAGGATGTGGTGCATATCTAATGTGAATGAGAAGTATGGATGTGGGAGATTAGATATGCATGTTGTGAATAGAAGCAATAGAGTGGAGACGAAAAGGATGCATGTGAATGCATGAAAGGAATAGTTAGGGGTTGAAAGAAAAATCTTAAGTTCAAATGCTTATTGTAGCAATTATAACAGTTACAGACTAACTTTGGCCCATATGACCCCATTGCTGAAGCAGAAGCTCAACTTGAGCAACTGCACATAAAGTAAACTCAGCAAATTTCCAAGTATATTGTTGAGTGGTACTGCCTTGCAAACCAAGTCCAAGAATGGAGACCCAGTGC
>JBBPTD010000715.1:0-18362 GCA_038093895.1 Boletus aff. mottiae
GTGTCCATCCCTAATGTCCATCCCTAGTGTCCATCCCTAGTGTCCATCCCTAGTGTCCATCCCTAATGTCCATCCCTAGTGTCCATCCCTAATGTCCATCCCTAATGTCCATCCCTAGTGTCCATCCCTAGTGTCCATCCCTAATGTCCATCCCTAGTGTCCATCCCTAATGTCCATCCCTAGTGTCCATCCCTAATGTCCATCCCTAGTGTCCATCCCTAATGTCCATCCCTAGTGTCCATCCCTAATGTCCATCCTTAATGTCCATCTCTAGTGTCCATCCCTAGTGTCCATCCCTAATGTCCATCCTTAATGTCCATCTCTAGTGTCCATCCCTAATGTCCATCCTTAATGTCCATCCCTAGTGTCCATCCCTAATGTCCATTCTTAATGTCCATCCCTAGTGTCCATCCCTAATGTCCATCCTTAATGTCCATCCCTAGTGTCCATCCCTAATGTCCATCCCTAGTGTCCAACTTTAGTATCCATCACTAGTAACCATCCCTAATATCCTCCTTAGTGTCCATATCTAGTGTCCATCCCTAATGACCACCCTATCAAAAAGGTCATTTTGACCATATGCTAGTTGTATAATGAGACACAATGTATATTACAAGAACAGAGACATATACCATGACATTTGAAACCCTCTGTAGCTTGCAAAATGATTTGCTTATTGTGTGTGCAGCTGTATCCAAACTTTGCTTGCAATTTATGGTTGCCTTGGTTAGATTTGCCACTACACCTGTCTTGTTTGGTGCTAATCTTCACTGAGAACACTAGTTGACAAGGCATAGTATGCTGTCTCATTTGTTAGGTGGTTGAATCAAGCTAATACCATTTAACCTTAAATTTGAGATCAAGCACTTTAGCAAGGTATTACACAATCATGGCATTATTTGGCTGCATTGTAGATGTTGGGAAGCTTGAAAGTTGGCCCACATCTTTTCATTATGAAGTTAGTGATATGCAAGGCTTGAGCTAAGGCCCTGAGCCTGGCCTAACTTGATCCTGAAAGCTCTAGGACTAACCTGGCCTGCTATAGGAGCTTGATGAGGCTCAAGGGTTAGACTTCCATCATAGCAGGCCTTACACCTTGAGCCTGAGCCCCAGCTTGGATAGCAATAGATACAGATAAAAAGTTAGTTAGTTTTCCTGGGAAACCACTGTGGCTATACTAAAGGTAATGTATGGAAATATTACTATATATATCACTAAGTTCACACACACAATATTGATTACTGATATTAGGCAACTGAAGAGAATATAACTCAACAAGGTTAGCGGGGTGATTTCCTATGCATATAAGATATAAGAATATGGGCCAGAAGGAGCAGTACCTAGTCATTTGATATAGTCATCTAACAAGAGAAGTTCTGGTCACTGCATACCAGTTGCAGGCAGCATGATATTTCTTATCTCAGAGATCAAGAAAATAGTGAATGCCAATGATTTAAGGATATTATCAAACTTACAAGGGATGGTGTCTGTTTTAAAGCAGTTGAGATGACTGAATCAGTCTGAGATAAGAATGCATGCAATAACATTGAAATGGAAATGGAAATAGACATAGAAAAAAGAAAAAGTTGAATACATTGGGCAGGTAAAGAGTTTGTAGGAAGCATTTACACTGGCAAGGTTATAAAAAATATACTTTCCCTCAGATTCTTGAGGAAAGCTAAAAATCTCAGCTTCCTTTTGATCCTTGGAAAGGGGATATGCACCAGAGATACTGTTACAGATGCAACTATCCACCAGATTATTTTTCCTATTTTTTCCAAGCACTAGTTCACTAACTATTATACCCGTTTGCAAAGAGGTTGGCAGTTGGGTGACACTGCAAGAGTGTAGACAAATAATGAAAAATAACAATTCATGAGTTGCATGATCTCTACTCCTGCTCCAACAATGTACTGCAAGATTGGTCATGATATCAAAATAGCAGCCATAAACCTGTACGAACATGATCACCTGTCTTTAGCTAACATCCTCAACTGTCTTGAGATCTCTAAAAGGATGTTTTGGCATATCCACAAGCTCATGACAGAAACTGGAGATGTTGTTCATCACAACCATGGTATCCCTGGTTGGCCACAAGCACTACAATTCAAAGACATCAATTACCTGCTTTGTCTTATCAACCATTGCCCAGATTGGTTCCTCAATGAACTCATTGACCTTCTCCATCACAACTGCTTCATCGCCATTCATTTCACAACACTATATCATGAACTCTCTCATACTAGAATATTCCTAAAGAAGCTGAGAAAGATAGCAAAGGAGAGAGATGCCCTACACTGTGCTGATTTCATATGAAGAATGGTCCAGTATCATCCAGAGGAGATTGGGTTCATTGATGAGACATCAAAGGATAAGAGGACCAAAGGATGTTGTTATGAAAGGTCAAGGAAAGGTTTATATGTCTCAAAAAGCCAGCTGTTTGTGTGGGAACACCATCACTCCAGTGCAGGCCTTTTGACAGTGGAAAGTATGGTTGCAATCTCAGTGATAGAGGGGTCTTTCACAGTGGAAAAGTTTCAACAATTTCATTTCTCCATGAGGATGTAGTAGGTTTCTTCCAATTGAAAGTTGTATGTTGAGTTCCAATTCATGATCTATCTCAGCTCCCACTATGTACCCCATATCCTGGCTATCTCAGCGTCCTTGTAATGGACAATGCCAAGATTCATCGTGGTGAAGGAGTAGAGGAGCTAGTTTGTGATGCAGGTGACCCTCTACATCTCTCATAAGCCATTCTTGCTGAAGTTATATGTGTGCTTAGGTGTCCAGTTGGAGTATCTTCCTCCTTGCTCTCCAGATCTGAACCCAATTGAGGAGGCATTCTCGAAGGTCAAGGTTTTTTTGTGCTACAATGAAGATGTTCTTTCGATGGATAAGAACAGTTTGATCTTTGACATATACATTGCAATGGATTTGATTATAGCAGCAGATGCGAGTGGTTACTTCAGACATGCAGGGTATTTCTAATGGGCAGAGACATTCACAGGGATTTACAATACAGAGCAGTTGTGACAATTACATGTTTGCCCAGTGCTTGACAGCAACTCTCATCACAGTGATCTCGCCAGGCAGAAACTTCATTTCTTTCAAGTCTGAAAGTGTGATCAATGTGATTCCATTGATGTCGGTATATCCATTGTCATGTAACTTGTTGTGGATGTCACAATCCATGTTTCTCTGGACTGGTCTAGCTCTGGCAGAGGTCCAGAGGTGTTGATGTACAGGTGTACCGGAGCTATTGAGGTTACGAGTCAAGTCTGAGTTTGATGGACTGAAGTCTGTTTGGACAAGACACATAGGAAGTGCTGATGTGGGTCACTGGCTAGCAGTGATGCCTGGAGGTGTTGGAGGGCGAAATGACCAGAGGAGCAGAGTTGTTGAGGACATCAGTGCAGGACTTATGTGTCATGCCCTTGCCAGACTCACTGGTCCTTGTACTTTGGAGGTTCGGGATGAAGATTATGAAGAGGGTGTATATAGATGGGAGGGTTGGGTATGGTAGACAAGGCTAGGAATAGTAAGATGAGATATTTGTACTACTGGTACGACAGAGAATACAGAAGTGTTATATACACTAAAAATCCAGAGGAAATCTGGATCCATAAATACTGCTCAAAGGCAATGTACATAGGAGCAGAATGATGATTGGAACAGAGCATGGAACACAGCTGGGGCAGGCTGTACTGATTGACAGGTGAAATGTAAACTAGAGCTGAAGGGGGTTGATAAAGATACAGAGTTTGGAGGTACAAGTCTGAGATATGTCCATTGACTTGGGGTCAAAGGTTGTCTGAAGTATTCCAGAGTTGGAATGGAGTAGGAACAGAGTTGGACTTGACAATATCTAGGTCTGAGGTACTCCAAAGTTGATTGGAGTTGGACTTGGTGAATTCTGGGTTGTGACATGTAAGCCATTTTCAAGTTATAGTAGTAAAAGGTTAGAACCAATTCCCAAGCTGAATGTTATGACTTGATCCACTGTAGTGGCGATGGCCAGTGAAACCAAGAAGAGGAACCTTAGCTGGTGAGGGTTGACCGAGCATTCAAAGAGGACAAGGGATGAGGGCATAATTCCTCATGGAACGAAGGGGCACTCAATCAAAGGTGGGAGAGGTTCATAGTTGCCAGCCTACTAGGTAGATGGTGGGCAAAGATATCTACCATAAGGTAAGACTAGACTAGGGTACAAGGTACATAGGTGAGGCCTTTATATAGGGGTCATGGCTGTACACAGACAAGACAAGAAAGGTAAGTAGTACAGAGACAGGAAGATATGAGGAAGTCTGAGGGAAGTCTGAAATAAGAGTATATGAGGCAAAAAAGACAAAGATACAGGGATCAAAGAGAAGAGAAGAAAAGACATGTGTTAGAGAAGTGGAAGACTATGCACATATCCGAGAAGTCCAAGGAGATCTAGGGAACCGAGATAGTGGTACAAGAGCTGAGATAGGGAGATGAAGGTCTGAGGAATACAGTGATTTATGGGAGACAAGGAACCAAGGACAAGGGGATGGAGGGTGAGGGGATTTGAGGAGTCAAAGGCAAAGAAAAGAAGGATGCAACCAGGAGTTGCCAAGGTGAGTTGTAACACTGAAGCCCAGACTGAAAATTGTTCATTTGCTCAGTGGAAAGTGGTCAGGATGCTTGGGATAAACAAAACAGTGTGTGCTTCCACATCCAGGCTTTGAGCACATATACTGGTTGTGAAGATTGTTGACCTTCTTGTTGATTTTGAAATTCAAAGGAGTCTCCTTGACTGGGACCTTCTTCTTTGGCTGTGAATTTTATTGAAGATGAATGCATAGAGATGCTACAAGCAACATAAACTCACAACCTTTTTAGTGTGTACATCCAAATTGTCACTGTGAGTGATATTGGAGTCAGCGATGGTGGTGCTGTTGTAATCATTAGAGTCACCTGTGGCCTTGTTTGATAACTTCTTGGGATGGCTCACTCAGATGAATGCATATATGTGTCTGTTTTCAGCCATATGTTCTGGGGCTTTGGAATGGGGGCTGAAATAATGAAGTTCACAGTTGGTTTGTTCTGGTTGAGAGCAGGAGAAACAAGAAAATGATAGACCTCCATGGATGATAGGGATGATGGAGTAGTTTGGATACATGGAATGTTAATTGTTTATCTATCATGAGTTGTGGGATTCCCTGACTGGCAACCTTTTTGCGAACTGCTGTAAGCATTGAAGTTATATTTGTTGTGTATATGTGAAAGGTAAGCTTGACTTAGTTAAGCATAGGTGACATGACATGTTCTAGCCTAAGACATTGGATTGAGAAGAAAAACCTCTTGAGTATGAAGTGATAGGACTCATTCATGGTAAGGACTGCTCAGTCTGTGCGCCTATGTTTATAGTATAAGTAGTTGAACTAGTTAGTATGTAGTTCACTTGATGTTTGCCTAGATTATTGAGGGGTAGAAAGGGTAATAGAAGAAAAAGTGTGAGAGACTTACTGATTGGAAGAAGGGTCTAGCTAGGGAAGGGATGAGGAATTGAATAAGTAGGTGATTAGAGATATTGGTTGTTATGATAGATTAGTTAGAGAACTGGGGACACTGAGTATGATGGAGTGGGGTGGGACAGGGATATGAGAGTGTGGAGGGGCATTAGGAAAAAAGAGAGGGAGTTGAGAGGTTGGAAGGAGTGTGGAAATAAGAAAAAGGAGGATAGGAATGATAGCAGAGATATGGGACTGCATAGAATGATGAAAGAAGGATGGGAGTATGTGGAAAAGAGTAGTATAATGTGGGAAGGAAGGTAGAACTTGAGACTGGGATATGAGTAAGTATGAGAAGGGGTAATGAGATTTCAAGGCTAAGGAAACTGGATAAGTACTGTGTGGTGCTGTAGAGGAATTGAGAGTGGTTTGTAGTGAGATGGTATGAGAGATAGGATGGAGATTGTAGAGAAAAAAAAAAGAATAGTGAGGAGATGAGATGTGGATGTGTGAATAGAAGTGATAGAGGGGAGATGAAAAGAGAATAGAATAGATTGAGAAAGAAAGATAAGGGTTAGAAAGAAAAGAAAAAGGAAAGTTAGTGAAGATTTGAATAGGAGAGGTGTAGAAAAAGAGGGAAAAGAGGGATGTAGGATTATAGTGTGGGTTGAAAAGGAGTGTGAAGACATTGAAGAAAAAGAGAATTAGAGAGATAGAGAGTGATGATATGGAAGTGTATATGAGTTGGAAGGAGTGGTTGATATAAAAAAGAATGATGAGAGAGTTGAGTGATAGATGATAGAAAGAAGAAAGAAGAAAAGGAGGATTAGAGATTGAGAAGAGAGAGAAAAAAGGAAGGGGGGATAGGGGGCGTAGCCGCCTGGAAAAAAATAGAGGAAGAAAGGAGGGAGAAAAAAGGAAAAAAGAGAGAGAGGAGTAAATAAGAAAAAGGGAGAAGGAGAAGGGAATAAGAAAAAGAGGAGGAGGAGGAGGGAAAAAGAGAAGAAGAAAAGAGAAAGATGAAAGGATGATAATGAAGGATAGAAAGGGATGAGGGTGGGGGAAGTAGAGTGCTTAAGAGTTGGGTGATGAAGCTTGTGAGCTCAGCAGGTTTATAAAGGGAAGGTGGATTGCTTATCTGGACTTAAATAACATGAAGTTTGACATCTACGGTTCTTGCTCATGTAAAAATAGTTACTGCTAGGTTATTAGATTTTAGCAAGTGTAATGTTTGGAACCTTGACCCTCAAATTGATGGACATTCATTTCTTGGACTTGTACCTCTGAACTTTGATTATCACTTTTAATTATAGTCTGCATTTCACAATGCAGCAAAAATGAGACTAACTTGCATTCTTTCTTTGGATAAGATGAATATATTGGTCATCAGTGGGAATAGGATGGTGCACCCAAGATGTTGCTACATATGTATTTACTCCTTGCCTTTCTCTCTGTCACTCTTTCATTGCAGCCTTGGGTTGGGTTCTGGAAGCACTGAAGATCACTGCCTGTTCATGATGAGCGACTCTCTGCTACTGTTATATATCACTCATAGCTTACATTGCTGACACTCTGAAGCAAACACTGATGGCATGTGTAGGGGCCTTTCTGCTAATGATAGTGACGTTGAAACAAGGGGATGCAGTTTGCCATAACCCCCATACTGGATCCTGTACCCTCCTTGCCCATCCACAAAGCTTCCAAAAACCAAAGGAGGAGTTCAAAGGAGTTCCTGAAGCACACCAAAGCCCTGTTGCTGAATGGCATTTGTAACTGATTTAAGACTGTTTGGACCAGTTTTTTGGTGACTATAAACCATGTATCCTGAGTCAGAAAATAAGAGTTTTTTGCATATTTTCCGCATACTCCCATCATTCTTTTATCATTCTATGCAGTCCCGTGTGTCTGCTATTGTTCCCCATTGTGCCTAACTTCGTTTCTCATATTTCCGGACTCCTTTCTGACCTCCAGACCCTCTCCTATCTATTTCCCAAATTTCTGGACTAACCTCCGGACTGTTTCCCTTGACATCCTTGCACCCACCTTTCTGAATTGGTCACCATATCAGGGACTTCTGCAACTTTACATCTGGAGCCCACCACGAGGGGGGTTCAGTGGAACACTTGCAGATGACTTTATTTTCAGGTCTAGACTCTTTCCCTACTTGTTCTTCATTTTTCCGCCACCAGGAACCACTTCTATCCTTATCTGAACATCTCCACCTGTCATAGCTTTTTAGAGTTTTCATCTCTGTCAATTCCATTACCATCGCAACTGCCACCAGTACATCATATTTTCCTCATCATGTAACATCCTGACATTGCTCACACTCTGCCATGACTCATTCTGGAAATTTTCCAGACTATACTCCAGACTACCTCTGGACTTTTACTGCTCCACCCCCTCCCTCCAATCTGTTCTATTCTGATACCCCATGGCCCTTCCACTATGCTGACCATTCCGTGGCTCTCCTGATGCACCTCGCTTCGACGCTTCAAGTCCTTCCCATCTTCCTGGTTTCATTGAGGATGTTGATTCCCTTGGAAATGGACTTTGTTTAAATGCTGCTGGATAGATCAAGCTAGCAATCTACTATGCTCCCCTTGATGATGCAGAACTCTGGGAGCTTCTTCCAGAAGCATCCGCCCGTATTCTGGGAACATATTCATGTCCACAGTTAAGAAGTATGTATTACCCCGGATGCAAGGAGACACCAACTGTTATTGCCCGTGCAGACCTCTACCAGTTAGTCCAGGACTTCCAGACTAAGTCCATGACAACCCTAGAAGCAGTCAGACTCTATTACTGCCAGTTCTGGAAGGTTGCCTTACCCCTTGTCACATCCCATTGACTATCAGATCTTAAATGTGATGACCTGTTTATGTCTGGATTTCCAGATTCTGTATTGGTCCAGATTTGTCACTGGCTGTCCATAGTCAGGTCTGACATACACCCCTGTGATCCCTACCCTATGTCCGACATCCAGACTGCTGTTTTCCTTCTTTCCCAGGTCTTCTTCCCATCCCTTGCCTTCTCTTTCACCATCCGTTGATCTATCTGTTTCTCAATCCATTCCATATCCAGTGCCTGTTCCTTGCATTCCACATCTACCTAGCACTAGTCCACTGGTGCCAGCATCACCTATCTATGTTGAACCAATGTCATTGCGAAGTCTGGAGTTTTTACCCTCTCAGGCCCAGACTAAGTTCTGTGCATTCTGTGATGAACCCGGATATGTTATTTGGAGTTGCACACATGCAGATGCATATATATGAGTAGGAAAGATCATCCGAAGCACTGACAAACGACTTTACTTCACAGATGGAACTCAGATCCCCCACCTGCCTGGAACTTGTGGTATCAAAGGATGCATTGACCATCTACTAGCTGAACAAAGCAGGGCACCCTCATCCACTATTTCTCACACCCCTACCTCACCACTGCTGACCCATCCTCTAGCCATTCAAGTCCAAACTGATGATTCCCAGTCCTGGACACCATTTGCCTCTCAAGGCACTGGTTTTGCTGAATCAGGATGCTTTGGATGTCCTGGACCGTCTCGATGAGAATTGTCCCCAACTGGGACCATAACTTGACCTCCAGCTCCTTCTCGTTGTCCAAAACCTCCACTGTGGCCTCTGAGGTCCTCTTCTGCTTCTTCGATGGACCAGCCTTGCTGTCCACGCACCTCCTCCGTTTTTCCAGCTTCACTGTTCTGGGGTGCTCGCATTTCACCTTTGCCTTGCAGCACTCCAAGCATGATGACCCCTTACCGGGCCCAGCCTCACACTCAATCCCCCAGTGCTTGCACCTCCTACAATGTGGCAGTGCTTGTTCTTTTCCCTTATTGGTGCCCTGCTGCACCTTTATCTCCACAGCATAAAAACTCTGTTAGCCAAAGACTAAAGAGACCGAAGGGTTACTCACCTGCTTGCATGCTGCTTCCTCAACCTCTGTCCTCCAGTGTGCCTCCACCTCTTCTGCTGCTAGATGCTCCTCCACCTCACATCTAAGGCTCTCCTCTTCCTCTTTGTGTGCCTTTGCGTGCCTCTGACGCTCTGAGAATTTGGCCTCTGATGTCTTGTCATCGTTGTCTTGGTGCTCTGAGAGACAGGCATCCAGCCACTGTTTGATGTTCGCAATAGGGTTCAACATTAGGAGTTTGTTGGTGTCTGACCAGGGTGTACCCTGCCTTTATACACAGACATCAGTGGAGTTCCAATTCCATTCATTGATCCATAGGTGGACCACATCATGTGACCTCAGACAAGACACCTCCACACGGACTTTCCACCCAGGGGTTTTCCTGATGGGCCTTGAGAGCTCGGCCTAAGAGGGGGATACTGTCACAACCCAGAAATTAGCAAGTCCAATTCCAGTCAACTCCAGAATACTTCGGGGAACCTTGACTAAGGAGTAATGGACATCTATGGAGTTGCGACTCCGTACTTGTACCTACATTAATCTCTTTCAGTTCTAGTCTACATTTTCACCTTCTGATTGGTACAGCCTGTCCCAGCTGTGCTCCGTGCTCTGTTGTTCATCATTCTGTTCCAATGTACATTGCCTTCATGCATTAGTCTCAGATCTGGAATTCTTCCATGTTTTGAGAAGTATATAAGTTTCCTGTATTATTCTGTCATACCTTCAGTATGAAAATTAACTAAGTCACTGGGACCTGACAAGGGCATGACACATAAGTCCTGTGCCAATGTCCTCACACCTTTGTACCTCTGTACCTCACACCTCCATACCTCCATACCTCCATACCTCCATACCTCCATACCTCCATACCTCCATACCTCCATACCTCCACACCTCCATACCTCTGTACCTCTGTCGACTTTGGTTGAACCTCCGTTCCCTTTACTCATCTCTCGCAGATCTTGCCGGACTTGAACCCAGAGGATCTGGACTTGACAGAGGCCTACAAACCTAATAGACCATCTCCTCACAGAGACTTACTCATTGCAAGTGCCCTCTAGCTAGCAAAGCCACCACAACTACCAGTTGTTTATAGATTGAATAACTAGGTCGTTTCACTAGAACTAGACTATCCTCTTGGCCATTGCTCCTAGTCCTCTGAAACAGGAACCTCTTGCTTGTCATTGACAGCAATCTCCAAGCACTCTAGATTGGATAGGCTTTGTTTACAGATTGCTTGAGTTCTAAGGGTAGCTAGTGCTACATTAGATCTAGACTATCATCAAGGCCTCGGACATTGCTCCGCCCCCTTGCTCTATAGTAACCAAGCCTTTGATTACCATTCATCCCCTTGCTCATCATTGACCAGGCCTTGCTCTTACTAGTCCAGATCCTTGCCACAATCTATTGATTGCTTGGACCAAGGTTATTAAAAGAACCCTCTGATTACCAATCAGCTAGATTGCAAGTCAAGTTTGGAAAAGGATTGTTGACATCCTACTAGGATTATTCTAGGGATCACTGATCCACTCCCATTCAAATCTGAGATTACCAACTCATCAGATCACCACATTCATCACTGATCAGACTAACAAAGAGGACTGTACACCCTCATATCAGATATAACGGATCATACTCCTTTCATCTCAAAACAGATCTTAGATCCTGTCACTAGGCATAGACTATTGTCTAAGATCACACCACCCTTACTGGTACTGATCATCATCCCTCATCATTGCTCTTGTCATTGTCAACCATTACCTCCCTGACATGGTTATATCTCCTACATCCTTAACAGGATACTCTCCCTTCTCTCACATCTTCTTTGAAGATCATTGGTGTTACTGACAACCCCCTGTCATCACCAATTGTACCATTGATTAAAGTTGTCCACATTGGTAAAGGATCAAACACTCAAAGCGACCAAGCAATTCCATGCCTATGTGTGTACTCAGTTCAACACCATTATAAAACACTGGTGCTCTGATGCAGGGGGAGAATATACATCCAAAGCTTTCACTGAGTATATGTGCAATAATGGCATCCATATACAACAATCCGCCCCTTATGCCCACCAGCAGAACGGACACGTGGAACACCTAATCCATACAATTATGGATAAAGCACAACCCATGCGACTGCAGGCTTGCCTGCCCAATTCCTATTGGGAGTTCACGGTACTACATGCACTTCATGTGTATAATCACACCCCATCTCATCAGCTCCAATGGAAAACACCATCCAAAATGCTCACCACCGAAAAGCCTACCTTGTCGCATCTTCGGGTTTTTGGCTGTGGTGCTTACGTCCACTTACCAGTCAAGACTCGCAAAGGCAAATTGCAGCCTAAATCGCAACTGATGATCTACCTGGGCATTTCTGCCGGTAGTGATTCAAACTACCTCTTTATGTGCCCTAACAACACGCTACACACATTGGCTCACACCATATTTGATGAGCACCTCTTTCTAAGGTGTTCAAAGGCTCAGCCACACCAGCCCGTTAACCACCCACTGCGTTCTCACTCTCATAATGACGAGTCTTCAGATTCAGATTCAGAACCATTGGACCAGGGGTCAGATGCGGAAATCGCTCCTCCTACTGTCCATCATCACCCGGCCTCCAGGCCGATTACTCCACCTCCAGCAGCACCTCCTAGGGTACCTATACCGCCACTGGCTCCGCCAGCACCTCTGGTTACCCCTCCTCATTGTCTGCCTCTGCCTCCACCTGCTCAGCCAGTACGCCCACAGTAAGAGCACCATGCCCCCATCCGTCCCAGAAATGTATATGGGGAGTGCTGCGAACCGCTAAAGCAGCTTTGAGACATTGAACACATCTTTGACTGGCACAGACTTGTTGGAGAAGCACCACCTGGACCTTTGGATTCACCCGTTGTCCCTGGAGGAATGCCCCCATCCCTGACTCCATTGGAAGAAGATATGGAATGCATCACCAGGGAAGGGGGAGACACATTGGTTTCATACCTCTGCAGCCGTGCCTTTCCACTGGAAATAGAACAGTCCAATGTGAATTACCGCAAATGGACATACCGTGACATCCTCAAGTTACCACAAGAGGAACAAACCCTTTGGCATAAAGCCTGCCATGATGAGTTACAAATACTCAAGGACCGCAAGGTCTATGAAATCATGGATCAACCTGCAAACAGGAAGGTTATTAAAAACTGATGGGTCTTTGATGTAAAATCAGATGGTAGAAAGAAAGCCCAGCTCATTGCCAAAGGCTTCTCCCAAGTGGAAGGGATTGATTTCAATCAAATATTTTCCCCCATCATATGCTTCAAGACAGTGCAGTGCATGCTTGCCCTTGCAGCAACAGAGAACTGGTACATCATAGGTCTTGACGTCTGATCTGCCTATCTATATGGCAAACTGGACGAAGAACTATACATGGACTTTCCTGAAGGCTTTATACCCCCTCATCTCAAAGGGAAGGTCTTGAGACTACTACGCGCCCTATACAGCCTTAAGCAAGCCAGACTAGCTTGGTGGCGTGAACTTGACAAATCCATGAAAGAACTTGGCTTCATGTGTCTTAAAACAGATGCTGGCCTCTTCATCTATTGCAAAGGCAAAGAGCTTGTCCTAGCGATTATCTACATAGACGACGCCATCTTCTGCAGCCCCAACAAACCTTTCGTAGACAAGGTCAAGGCTGCATTCATGAAGAAATGGGACTGTCATGACTTAGGAGAAACATGCGAATTCCTAAGAATGAACATACATCAAAACGGTCAAACGATTAAAATAGACCAGCGAGAATACCTCGACAAAGTCATAGAGTGATGTGGCATGACTAACGCAAAAATCACCAACACCCCTCTTCCTCAGGGCTACTACCCAGAGAAGAATGATCTCCCCGTCCAACCAGAACTTCAGATGCAATTCCAACAGGTCATCGGATCATTGCTGTATCTTATGATCGGCACAAGACCTGACATATCATATGCAGTTACCCAACTCGCCCACATGTCTGCAAACCCATCAGAAGAGCATCTGAACAAGGCTCTATACATCTGCCGGTACCTCCTTGGTACCCAAGACTACTCTCTCGTATATAGCGGCAAGACCGGTAAAGGCATCATTGCCTGCACTGACTCTGATTGGGGACAAGACAAAGTCACATCTCACTTGCAAACAGGTTTCTACCTGAAATTCACAGATGGTATGTTCTTGTGGAACTCACACTTACAAAAGACCACAGCTCTGTCTTCTACAGAAGCTGAGTACATGGCCTTGAGTGACTGTATGCGCCAGGCTATTTGGATTCATCAAATGATGAAAGAACTTGGCTATTGCCTTGGCCCCATCCCCATTTGTGGTGACAATCAAGGTTTGCTCTTTATTGTGCAAAACCCAGTTACTGAAAAGCGTTCCAAACACATCCAGATCCGCTACCACTTTGTACAAGATGCTGTGATGCTGTGGAAGCAGGTTGAGCTGCTCTTTATCCCAGGGACTGACAATCCCGCAGATATGTTCACCAAGAATCTTGAACATGTCAAGTTCAAGGAGTTTCGCTCCCAGCTCAGTTTGGAATTCAACTCGCCATTGTAAGATTGTGTGGACGTTTTTATTTTACTTCATATTCCTCACTATGATATCTACATATCTACCATATACTAGACAAGGGGAAGTGTTGAAAGGATGCGTACTTACAGTCACGTGACCTTATATTAAGTAAGCATTACAAAGTGTATATAAGACTCAACTGAGTCTGAATAAAAGATATCTCTCTTGACCAGCAACCGCTATCATCTCTAAGAACTCCAACCCATCCAAGGTAAGTATCCCTAGAGTAGATTCCTTAGTAGCCCGTGTGGCAACGCTGGCTACTAGCTATTGCAACATGATTGACAACATTGGTTGTTACTGACTGATCAATCCATTGGTAAACCCTATGTCAGATGAGCCCCAAGCTGAGGTAAGTAGCTGTTAAGTATCTATGACAAGGCTAACATAACAGTATATCATTTCAAAGGGCTTAAACTGGAAATATGGCCACTGGCTTTGATACTTACCCCTTGGGTCATACTTCTGGCACTGTAAGTGAAATATACTGCTATGTTTTCCCAATAACAAAGATATGGTATAGTCAAGCTCATCAGCCCATTGATACAAAATACTAAATAACTCATGGTTTTTTTTCCCTTTAGTCTTGGTTAAATATACCATCTCTGGTAGCTAATTCAAGTTGGTGACTCAGTCACACATATCTGATCTTTTACAGATTCTACTACCCATGTCATATGGCATCTCTTTGAATTACTGGTCAATAGCTACAATGTTGACCTTTTGCTATTTTAAACTGAAGTAGCCAATAGTAAGCATTATTTTATTGATTTTATTGATTATACGTCTTATATCAATTGTTCTTGGCAAGATATTGGAGGAGAATAGCTCTCAGTCAACCATCAGTTTTACAGCTAAGACTTTTCACAATGAGATTGTTCAACTTGCTGGCTCTTACCTATTTCATCAACAACTCCTTGCCATTATGTTCCAAAATTCACATGGGCCATATCTAACAGCAAAAGAAATGAAGGGTCTTTTAAAGGCCCTTTTTGAGGCCCATGATTCTCACTCCTTCATACTCATCCAGAATGACTATGTTCATGATATATTGAATAGATCTGAAAAGCAGTCCATTAGCTGGTGGGCTTCTGTGAACACAGATGTTATTAGTAAGTATTTTCTTTTAATTTCATCATTTACTAAGATAATTTTTAAATACTAGTAAACCACCCTAAATCAGTTGACTTTGTGAACAATGTAAGTATTTTATATTTAGTAATGTGTATAATTCTAATATTGGTTAGCTTCCTAATTTAATTACAACTGTTCGCAAGTCTATGCAAGATATGTTTGGTTATGGGAGGTTGGCTGAGCAGCCATACAAGAGTAAGGTTCTGGAAAGCTTCCAGAATGTGAAAAGAAAGAATACATTTTCTGCAATGCCTCATATGCATTATGGATATTTTGGCCAAGTTTCTTTGTCTACTCCATTGATCTTGCAGAATCTTGCATTTTGTCATATTGTTCAAAATGGAGAGGTAAGTAATGTGTTTTGTATTAGAGATAAAACATGACTTTCTATTATAGACAAATTTCTTCTACCATCCATTTATCTATTATGGGCTGGTGGAATTCTATAAGCAACCAAACCACCTTGCAGGTTTGAGACAGAAAGGCATTCTTGATGGTCATTAGCTGCCTATGCCCATGGTGGCATTTGTGATAACAGGAGTAAGTGAATCACCTTTGTAATCATAAAGCTAGCTTAATATCTATAGGCTGCCTTTAACCTTTATCATCCAAGTTCTGCAAGCAAACTGCAGTTTTCCAAGGATTATATGCTTCCCACTCTCTATCAACCAATCCTGGGTCATCTGGAGGTAGCTGATAGGACAGTGACAATGGAGTATGAAAGATTTCTTTGTCTTTGTCAAGCAGTATTGCAAATCCTCAAAGGAATGCATTAGTATATTGTTCCATTTATTCCATGTCTTTTGCTTTCTGTTCTTATAATCATGTAACCATTCCAATGCTATGTACAAACAATCATATACCATATGCATATATTAAAAGACCAGTAGATGAGTGAGGTCAGATTCAATACAGCAGATGTCAGTAAGTAAGTTGGTGACACCAACACCCTACCTCAATTGTAGTCTAGGCTACCCACATGGGTATATCCCAGGTACCAGCACTAGTACCTATACCCATACCCAGCACAGGTATCAGACCCATGTCAGGGATTGACATACTTCACCTTACCCTTACCCATGAGGTCAGATTCAGTGCAGGAAATGTCAGCAAGTAAGTTGGTAACACCAACACCCTACCTCAATCATAGTCTAGGCTACCCACATGAGTATATCCCAGGTGCCAGCACTAGTACTTATACTGATACCCAGCACAGGTATCAGACCCATGTCAGGAATTGGCATATATGACCTTACCCCTACCCATGAGGTCAGATTCAGCAAAGGAGATGTCAGCCCCTACCTCAATCATAGTCTAGGCTACCACATGCCCAAGTGTTGCCTGATGAACAAAAAATACCATTAGATACCCATTCTGCCATCCAGAAATTGGAAAAAAAAGAACCAACAACAACAGCTCCACCAAGTTCTTTGAGTGCCCCAGATGCCCCAAATCCACTCCCCTCTAGCTGATCCAAGTAGTCCACCATAAACACCAATAAGGCGTGTCTGAAAGAAGTATGCATTGAGATATATGACTGACAAATGAGAAAAAAAAGTGTGTACTCTGAACACAGAAGATCATGACTGTGCCAAATAACACTGCAATGATTGCTGCCCCCACCAAGGAGTGCCAATCATGGAAGTGCAGGTGAAGAAGCAGTATTCTAGCAGTATGTCAAATAAGGAACGAGCTCTGGGCCGAATACAGTTGTGAAGCAAGTACCCACAGTTTGTTTTTGAGTGAACAATTGGGATTGCCTCTGCCTTGGCGAGGCCTGGCAATGACAAGGCAGAAACAATCTTGGCAGTGTGGTCCTTGATTCCAGGTGGGGGAAGCAGTGATGCCAACGATGCTGGGGATGTCGAAGGTGAATATGAAGGGGATATGTTGGGAGTGGTGGAGGAAGTGCTGTAAGCCACATGGGGGGAGTAATATAAGCTGCAAATGGGTTGGGGACAGGGGGAACGTGGGCTTGGGTGGCAATGGATACCACTGCCTGTATGATGGTAATGGACTCATACTTGATGACATCGCAAACAGGTTTGCCATAGGTGGCGGCATCAACTTCTTTGTAGATGGTAGGATGTAAGTTGGGTAGTGTTACAACTGGTCCCACTGTAGCGGCGACAGCTGGTGGAACCAAGAAGTAGAACCTTAGCCAGCGAGGGTTGACCAAACATTCAAGACAAGTGAAAGATGAGGGCATGATTCCTCAAGGACGAAGGGGTGTTCGATTAAAGCGAGGGACAGTTCATGGTTGCTGGCCTGCTAGGTAGATGGTTCAAGGTAGCATGTTTTGGAGTACAAGGTGTTTTACAAGGCATCTACCGTAAGGTAGACTAGACTAGAGTACAAGGTACATAGGCGAAGGCTTTATATAGGGATCATGGCTGCACATGGACCAAGACAAGAAAGGTAACAAGTACAGAGATGGGGAGATATGAGGAAGTCCAAGGGGATCTGGGAAACCAAGATAGTGGTACAAGGTCCGAGATAAGAGTACACAAGGCAAGGAAGACGAAGACACGGGGATCAAAGAGAAGAGAAGACAAAGAACCGGGATATGGGTACAAGATCCAAGACATGAGGCAAAAAAGACGAAGACATGGGGATCAAAGAGAAGAGAAGAGGAGGAACCAAGGTAATGGTACAGGGTCTGAGATAAAAGAACACAAGGCAAAGAAGAAGACGACATACATGTCCATAGGAAGTCTAAGGAGATCTATGGGAGGCAAGGACAGGGACAAGGGGGCGAGGGCAGGGACGAGGACAAGGGGACGGAGGAGGTCTAGGGCAAAAGAAAAGAATGGTACCATGTGATGCCATGGCAAGTTGTAACAGGTAGGGCCTTCCAGGCAGGGTACTTTGATGACGATGAATACTGCTGCACATGGCACACAGGTTTGCCATAGGTGGCAGTACCGACTTCTTCATAGATGGTAGGATGTAAGTTGGGTAGGGCCTTCCAGGCAGGGTACTTTGGTGATAATGAATACTGCTGCATATGGCACACAGGTTTGCTGTAGGTGGTAGCACTGACTTCTTCATAGATGGTAGGACATAAGTCGGGGAGGGCCTGTTGAAATCTGGGTATTCACTTTCTGCTCTTCTATTCCATAACCCAGATTCTAGACCTGATTACATCAATGGTCCAGACCTTTGGACAATAGGTCCAAGTACACTATCACATATTACTCATCATATGACATCATAGATAACTGCCATTATTGCT
>JBBPTD010000716.1:0-18345 GCA_038093895.1 Boletus aff. mottiae
GGATGTGACTATTGTGTGACTAGTATAACTGATTAGGAATCAGTTACTAGTGAAAGTGTAGTGTCCGGGTTATAGGGGTTAATTGCGGTTATCTGGTGTTCTAGCTATAGGAAAAAGGAGGAAAAATGGGGAAATAATCTGGTGGATAGTAGCATCTGTTACAATCAGTCACATGACCTTATCTCGGCAGTGCAACACATGTTGTACACATTGCATCCTCATGCTCGCCTCATGCTTTTCCCTTTGACTCACTTTCCCTTATCATCCAATAGCAGTATTCCCTCTTATCTAGGCTATGCTTATCTATATCTCATGGTACCCAGTATCATGGTTAGTTACTACTTATAGTCTAGCACAGCATGGTCTGTGCATGGTCTCTCTTAGTATATATAGTCGTACTCTTAGTAGTATAGACCTTAGTCTATTTCTCTTGTTGTTTTCCTTATTCCCACCAGAAGGCTCCAGCCTTAGCAATAGACCCAATTGTCACTCTCACATAGTCCCAGCAAGCGTTTCATTGGACTTCTTGACCATAGTCAGGACTAAGGTCGTTACACCAAATGCATATAAGGGGATGTTGGTAGTGATGAGCATAAGACAATGTCCAAGAAGGACAATGGTCTGGGAGAAACTCGCAGCAACTCTAGCCTCCATTCTGCTAGATCAAGGGTGATGGAAAAGCACAAGATGTCAAGCCTTGATTAAGCAGGGCTCATAACCTAACGAAGTGCATGGTACTCTGTTTGTCTCTACTGTGAGGACAGTAGGTGCCACAAGTGTAATGCAAGTGACAAGAGGAAGGTATGTGCCTAGTGGGAGGTACTCACTAGTTCTGAGGATAGAAGTTGCTAGCTTGAGGAGCAGAGGAGTTTATAGAAGCAAAGAGGAGATGCTTGTATAAGAGAGAGTATAAGAACTGAGAAGAGCGATACAGAGTGAGCTCTCCTCTATATAGTGTTCAGGTATTGTTGATACTTGTATGTCTCTACTCTAGGGTAGGTAAAGATAAGAGATAGGAATAAGTCATATCATATCACAAATGATAAAGGTCCTATCCATAGCCAATAGCAATAATGGCTGTTATCTATGATGTCATATAATGAGTAATATGTGATAGTATACTCAGACCTATTGTCTGAAGGTCTGGAACACTGATGTAATCAGGTTTAGAATCTGGGTTATGAAATAGAATAGCAGAAAGCGAATACCCAGATCTCAACAGACCTTTTGGACCTCACATTTGTACAGCCTATGGATTCCTCTACAGGCAACCAACACGTACTCAATCGCAACCTTGGTTTCACTTGTCTCCAGGCTCGCCCATGGCACAGTCTGAGTTCATTTCTCTTCGGTCTGTTGTTCATGAAGCCCTCCTTGTGCTGGATTTCCGACATATTGGCAATTTCTTCCTTGTTGACTATGTAGATGGTGACTGGTTTCTCCACACCAAGCAACTTTGATTGATTCAGATTTCCGTGTCATTAGCATATGTATTGTTTGATGCCTCCAAATAGATAATTATCATTACACATTTCAGATATTACTAATAACCTCATCATTGCCTTTTCAACAAGCCAGTTCTATATACTTCCTAGACTAATTTTACCATCATTTGTGGTTCAAACAAGGTCTTAATATGTAATATTGTGGCCATCTCCATTGACAAGTTGGGCCTTAACATCAAATCTGCTTGGTTTCTTCATTGACAGTCATTGTTAGAGGGCAGTGCTGGTGAGGCAATCCATATCACTTATTATTCATTGTACATTTAATACCTCATGCTGGTTGAATGCAGTCATCATGATCCAGGGAATGCACCTGCCAGTGACATGTGTATCAAGGGCCGACAGTTGAGATCTGAGTCATCTGATGTTGTGAGTTCAATCATTACTCATGATCCCACCACTTTTTACATCCAAGTCATTCAGGCAAGCCAAAAGCAATGCTCATTGCTCCAGATAGTCAAAGTAAGTATTCAGGCTCCATCATAATGCAGATGTATTTAACTTCAATCTGGTGCACAGAGAGATTCATTGTGTTGTCCTCATCACTCCAGCCAGTCTATTTAAGTTACTTATGCCTCCTCGAGCTGTTAATCATTCCCAGCCACAGGCCATCAGTGGCAATGAGTTTGACCTAGACAGCATTGAGAAGGAAGTTGGGTCTGATGATCCTGATGATTCTGACTCGGACGACAATGATTTTGAGGCCATCTGTTCTGTTATCACCTGCCCAAGTGATAACGCTACAAGTGAGGAACTTCATAATGTTCGTTTCCTAGACCATCTGCATTGTGTCTGATCCCACTGACATTTTGTATCAACACTATTCAGGCACCGGCTGAATCCCAGAAGACCTTGATTGCACTTTATGCAAAGTTCAAGACACTAGAGACATAGTTTGCCATTCATGATGTCCACAAGGCCAAGACCCAAAGGAAAAAGGTAGCTCCAACCTTACTAAAACTAAAATGACTATTGAACTTCAGAATGACACTGTGTGCACACTTGGCTGCAAATTCTCCATGGCACACTGCTTTTGGCTCAATGCCGAGATCTTTCCTCTGACAACCAACCCAAATGTCAACCTTAACTGTGCAGAACACTGGGTCTCTTTCCTCTCGATGGAAGATGCCACAAAGACCAAGTTATTTCAATTAATTCCAATGGATTTACAGGCATTGATGGCTCATAAGAGCTTCAGAACCTTGGTAAGTTCTCTTCCTGCTCATTCAGATTACTCAGATGATTTACTATTCAAAGTTCTGCAGCAGTGTCCAGACCAGCCACTGTGAATCTATCTCAGATGTAAAGGGAAGTGCTGTAAGCATCTTCAGGCTCAGTGCTGAATTCTTTGTTTGAGGATACTCTCGGTTTGAAGAAAAGGACTGCCAGGAACTACTACTCAGACCAAATGGGAAATATACCAAGTTTGCATCCATTCTCTTCCCTGATCCAAAGAACATGTGCAAAGACTTGTTTTTGAAGACTGTGACTCTTGTAAAGGTGCATAATTGACTTAGTTTTATATAGCATATCTCATATGTCACACAAAAGGTCTTGAAGGTCACACTGTTCAGAAAGTCGTCACTTTCAGGTCAGAATGCTCCAGGACCATGTCTGAAAGGTTGGATCTGGCAATTGTGGTCCACAATGGCCAGGATGATCACTGCAGCTGCAATATTGGTGTATTATCAATGTCTTTCATTTTCTACATACATATTGCACTTACAAAGAATCCTTCAAGGCAATCTTTATCCTTGCTGGAGATTTCAACTTCTACCAGGTTGGTGAAAAGACAGGAATACCATATAGCATGTACCATAATTATTTTTGCCAGCAGCTTCACTCTGGCACTCCCTGGGCCAAATCTGTATTCAAGTTCTTCAACAACATGCTATTTCTGGATAGTTTCAAAACAACATCTTCTGCATTGAAGCTGGCAGCCAATATTAATGACAATGTTGATTGGGAGGCTGAATTTGAGCGGGCATTTGCAGATGGAGGTCCAGGTCCACAAGGTCAAGTTCCCATACCAGTACCTGTTGCCGCAGCTCCGGAAATTGTCAATAACCCTCTAACCCCTCTATTTTGGCTCCCATCGCTCCTGCTGCTGTTGTTGCAGCAGCCCCAGTTGTCAATTGCTTTGTTTCAGCCCCTTTCAATCCCACTGCTGCTGCTGCTGCTGCCATTGTTCCCCACAATGCTTCTGAGTCCTGCTTCATTCCTGCTTCTCATGCTCCCACTCCTGGAGCTGCTCTGCAAGTAGCCCTAGAAGACAATATTGTTAACCTCCCTGTTGACCAGGCTCAATCACAGGCAAAGGCAAAGGGAGGAGCCACAAAATCAAAGCATAAGGGGAAGGGGAATGTTAAGGGTTCGGAGGCTCTGATGGTCAATGAGGATGACATCAGCAGAGATGTGCCCGCCTCTGCTATCTTAGCAAGGCACTCCAGCAGGACCAAGAAATGGCCTCCATTGACAAATGATTTCTCTATTCACTGCTCTTCATGTTACAATACATGATTCATGTCTCCATTGTTATTATTGTTCTTTTCTGACTGTTTACGTTGTGAATGTTGTTGATTGTTTTCAGAAATTGCTGCCTTGTTATCACTCAGCCAATGAAGAATCTGGTTTGGAGTCCGAGCCAGATTCAGGGCATCTGAACCTGACCCAGAGTTCAAGTTAGATTCTTATCAGTATTAGCGTACACAGTTATATATTGCTCATGTGCAGTGTCTCCCTGACAACACTGATCCAGGTTTAGATAAACATTATTCCACAAACACACTTGACTCAACTTCCCACATCTGAATCACCTGGACCATTGACAATCTGCCTTCCCTAATTTCTCCGACAACTCAAGGTGGATCTTTCTCTTTGGACATGTGGTCCAGAGTGCCCACTCAATCTCATTGCGACAAATCACAGTGGGGCTGAGGTGGATGCATGTCATGCAGGGGCAGCGGTGCGGGAGCTCTCTTGGTAGGCAGAGGTGGTGGTGGTGTGGCAATTTCAAATTGCCATGGGGGGTTTGACCTAGCATACAGTTAATATCTATTCCACGAAAGCCATAGACACATACCATCTGTGATGGTGGCAGATTCTTGATTTTGCTTGTTGAAAACAGACTCAACACACTTGCCCATGTTGGATATGGTGTGATCTGGTCCATTGAATGTGAGACAATTGGTGAATATCAGACAAATGTTGACACTGAATTCGTCAGCATTGTCATAACGAGGGTTATTTGAATTCAAATCAGGTTTTTGAGGGTTGGAAGACATGAGCTTGTGCTCAACAGACCCAAGATCCATTGGATTCTTGATGATAGTAGGGTAGTGAGGGATGTTCAGGGCAACAGGGTCAATGGGATAAAGGAATGGCACTGTGTCTTTCATCTTTCTCAACTAGCAGACAGTGGAAAGACAGAACCAATGCTGTGCTACACTCAGTGTAGCTGCACCAATCAGGGTTGGTGGTGCAGGGATAGAACTGGGGGTGGCTTCCTCATTCATCTGAATGGAAGAGCCAGTGGCAGGAGGGGAAGAGGCAGTCTTGGTTGAATGATTGATCATTGGTATGTGTGATTGAGAGTAGAAAGGCCTGACTCACATTGGCGATAGATTCAGAGGCTGGATTAGCATCGGAAAGCTTGTGTGCCCATTTTACTGGTGGAGGCCCATCCACATTGGATTGATGAGGCAAGCCAAGGTGATTGGGTGAACAGTATGTGGCAAATGAGTTGTTGAGCTTAAGGTCAACCGTATTTGCATGACTGTTGACATGTGTCACTTGCTCCATATTCATGTTGCCATCTGTGTCAGAGTCAAGTGCACCTGTGGAGGTGATCTTGCCATTGGAAGTACCATGCGGGAAGGGGCATTAGAGCCAAACATGTCCTGGATGAGACCCTTTGGTGTCTTTGACATCTTGATGTCTTGAGTGACAGTATGTGATACTAGGGTTACAGAAGGGGATCCCCCAGTCAGAGTGATTTTGTGCAGGGTGAGCCACATGCAAAAACAAAGTAAACATCATCATTGGCAAGCCCATGGAGTCAATCTCAATAATTCATCTGAATCAGAATTGACAGGGTAATATTATTAATAGGTATATCAGGAGGCATTTGTTAAAGAGTGCGATGTCAATCTTACTGTTCTCTATCAACCAGGCTAACTCCTAGTAAAAAAAATCAGTAGAACAACCTTTGGTTTTAGCATGTGGTAGATGATGCTGAATGAATCTTATTAGACTAAGTATGCATCTGATAGGGCTAAGTTACAATACAATACAATGCCAAACAATGACTCAGCAGCTTATATACAGGCCTTAAAATTCTGTGCTCTGTTTACTTCCTTCCCACCAACCCTCCCCCTTCCAATCTCCTTACCACCCCAACACTCGTTTGTGATGTAGCTCTAATAACTCAGATTGTATAATACTTCTTCTCTCTCCTCTCTTCTTTGTCATATGCTTGCAGCGCTTTCCTTTGCATTCTTGACCTTCACTGCCAGTTTTTAACGCACAACCCCATATCAACTCCATTCATGGTATTTTCCACACACATTCAACACCTTTTGTGAGTAATTAACTATGAACTCTTGTGGCCCACTTCTGATTTATTACAATCCTTGCTCATCATGGACAGGTCTCTTCTTCCATTACCATCAATCTCGGCACCATCAATACCCACCCTGTCCATTCTCCAACATGAGATAAATTTCTCTCGTTTGTGAGTTTATTTCTATTGGCTGCCATTGTCCCTGTCATACTTAATACCACCTCTCTATTGTCAGATCTCTCTTCCCCTGCCATCAACACCAATACTGTGTGCTTCTCCCCTCCTATCCCCCCAACCCAAGTCTGTTATCATTGAACCTTTGCTTGTTGTAATGCTGATATATTATAGATTTCTGAGTCCCCTGCCATTGTCCCTGTCGTACTTAATACCACCTCTCTATTTTCAGATCTCTTTTCTCCCACCATCAACACCAATACTGCCCACTTCTCCCCTCCTATCTCCCAACCCAGGTCCATTACCATTGAACCCTTGCTCATTGTAATGCTGATATATTATAGATTTCTGAGCCCCCCAAAATCAAATACTGGATCTACTTGCCACTATGAAGTGCCTTTTGATACCTTTGAGGATTCTGACTGGTTGCCATATATTACAATCTGTAGTTTGTGGTTGGAAAAAGTAAATCTCCTATGCAATGGCCTGAATCCCACAGCCACACAAGAGTTTGTGGCACTATTTGATTTTTTCCTCCAAGAAAGAGATACACAGAACCTACAACTACTACACTGCACCAATGAAATATAAAACTGACAGGTACAACTACAAACAGTAGCAGGAACCAACACCACAGCAGGCATTACCCCTAAAATGAGCAGAGTATTCCAAGACCCTGGAAACTTTAATGGCTCAAAATGAAAGTTCAAGGAATGGTGGACTAAGATTAAAGCCTGGATAAGTGAAATCCCCACTGTATTCCCACAAGGTTCACACAAGGCAGTGGTAGCTGTGCTATCACACCTTGAAGGACAAAAGGCAGGTGGCTTTGCCCACACAAGAATTGATCAGCTACTAGCCAGAGGAACATACATATGGGCAGAATTAGAAGAAGAAGTTGAAGCACTCTTCAGATCTGTCAATAAGAATGAGTGGGCCAGGCAGAAGCTGCACACCCTCAAACAAACAGAATTGATGCCCATAGATGATTGGATCATCGACTTCCAAAGATACAAACCACAAGTGGGCATGGACCCTACATATCTCATTGAGCTCAGAGAGCAAAATGTCCAACACTCGATAATCAACAAGATCCTTTTAAATGGTACTTGTCCCACCATGGTTCTTGCTTACCTTGCTAAAATCCAAGAAGTAGGCACAAGGAAGCAATTAATAAGCTTCATATGTGGTGGCAACAACCACAGATCCAGAGATTCAAATGCCATGGATATAGACACCTTTGAGCAAAGACCCTCAACATCTTCTGCACAGAGAAAGTGCTACAACTGTGGAGGAGGATGCTTTGTCAAGGACTGTCCAAAACCCAAGCTCATATGCCCAGACTGCAAGTGGCTTGGTGGAGGACACAAGAAGGGATGTTGGCAAGGAAGTCACAAAGTCAGAGACATTGAAGAAGAAGGTGCCAATTCATGAGACCATGAATCATCTGGCCCAGATCAAGCTATTCACAGCATGTCATATAATGAAATGAAAGCCTACTTCTTCGATCTCCAAGTCACAGAATTCAAAAAGGGAAAAGGGAAAGCCACATGAATGAACTGGGTGTTCATGCAGATACAAAGAAGGTATGATTTAATTTATCTGATGACAATAGGTTTTTGCCACTGGCTGGTGCAGAATCTGACGAATTGGACAATGAATCATCACAGCCAAGTGGGTCTCCCTTAATGGAGCTCGGCAGGGGCTTCACATCTGTGCTTAATTCACTTATCAATACCAACATCCAAATCCTGGAAGAAGCGTGCATACACAGCACAAACCTACAGAAGGATATCTGTATGACTATCTGAATCTCTCCTTCCCACACAAAGAATTTCATCATCACAGACACATTGCTTGATAGTGGTGCAAACATAATATTCATTGACTGTGCTTGGGCTCAGAAGCATCATTTACCCCTGACCCCTTTGTGCCACCCTATTCCTGTGTACAATGTGGACAGAACTAAGAATTCCGCAGGAAATATCACACATTCCACAGAAGTAATTATTGATTACCAAGGATATAGAGAATGTGTCACAGTGGAGATCACAGATCTTGGAAAGAATCAGATGATTCTAGGCTTCTCCTGGTTGAAGAAGCACAACCCTATTATAGACTGGATCAAAGGAACGGTCAAAATGACATGTTACCCATGAACATGCTCTTTCCTGCAGGATAAGGAATCATTCTTATGACATGCTGATAAAGAAGAAGAAGAAAGCACATACCTTGCTTATGCAGTCTGTGTGGCTTTAGATAAGCCTACCCCTAAGACAGAAACAGCAGATCAACTCGTCCCAAAAGAATTCCACAAATATTTGAAAGTATTTCACAAAGGAGAATCTGAGTGAATGCTGATTCAAAAACCATGGGATCATGCCATTGATATAAAAGATACGTTCATACACAAGAAAGGATGCATCATTCCCCTGTTTGTCACAAAACAACAGGAAGTTTCCAAGTTTATAGACAATCAGCTCAAAAAGAGATATATTAGACCCTCTAAGTCTCCACAAACATCACCCGTGTTCTTTGTACCTAAGAAAGATGGCTGAAAATGCATGGTACAGGATTACCGATATCTAAATGAACACACGGTCAAAAACAATTACCCTTTTCCCCTGATCTCACAATTGGTCAATAAGTTAAAAGGGGCTAAGTTATTTACAAAGATGGATTTCCGATGGGGATACAATAACATACATATCAAAGATGGTGATGAATGGAAGGCAGCTTTCATATGCTTCCAAGGAGCATTTGAACCCCTTGTCATGTATTTTGGGCTGTGCAACTCCCCTGGAATGTTCCAAGCCATGATGAATGAAATCTTCGCAGATATGGATGACTGCATCATCATCTACATTGATGCCCTAATGATATTTACTAAATCCGACAATCATGAAGCACACAACAAGATCATTATGAAAGTCCTATGACACCTTGAAGAAAATGATCTATTTATAAAACCAGAGAAATGCATGTTCCATGCTACAGAAGTAGAATTTCTGGGCATGATAGTAGGAAAAGATGGATGAAACAAAGGTTCAGGCCATTCTGGAATGTCCTACACCCAGGAATGTCTGAGGAGTTAGAAGCTTCTTGGGGCTAGCAAACTTTTACCAAAGGTTTATCCAAGATTATGCAAAGGTGGCTAGGCTATTTAATGACCTGACAAAGAAGGAAAATCCCTTTGAATGGAAGAAGGAACAACAGGAGGCATTTGACACATTGAAACATCATTTCACTACAGCTTCCATCCTTGCATTCTCTGATGATGAAGCTCAGTTCTGCTTAGAATGTGACACTTCTGATTATGTCACAGGAGCAGTATTATCTATTCAGAAAGATGACAAATGGTACCCAGTTGCCTATTCCTCTCATTCAATGTCTCTGCAAGAATGAAATTATCCTATCACAGATAAAGAAATGCTCAGTGTGATTTGTTTACTTGAGATCGGGTGCCACTATCTAGAAGGTGCACACCACAAGTTTGAGATCTGAAACGATCATGCAAATTTACAATTCTACATGACTCACCAAGATCTGAACAGGCAACAAGCACTTTGGGCACAATATCTATCTCGCTTCAATTTCAAATGGTTACATATGTAAGCCTGGAGCTACTATGGGAAAAGCTGATGCTCTCTTTAGATGAGAAGATCATACAGTCGGTCTAGAAGACGACAATAAAGGAGTGTTAGTAATCTCCTTGGAGAAGATTAGAGCACAATATGTTCTGCTCTCTAATGAAGGGGACCAAATCAAAAAATCACATCTCTGACACAATCATGTGTTTTACCAAAGATGATATCAGCACATTATGTAAAGATTGGAAAGTTTGTGTAGAGGATGATGGATTCATTTATGACCCACTCCACAGGCTATACATGCCTGATGATGCTGATCTACAAATGGAAGTTGTAAGGCTTTACCATGACATCCCTATGGCCAGACACACTGGCTCAGATAAAACACTTGATTTGCTGCAGTGTAGCTATTGGTGGCCAGAATTGGCTATATTTGTTAAAAGTTATATCGCTCAATGTGATCATTGCCAGCAGTTCAAGGGAACTAATCAGGCTCCAGCCACTACATAGAATTCTCTAAGGAATAAAGCCACTACATAGCACTCTATTAAGGGGGGAAGACTACAGTGTCTATCAGGACTATACACACTATGTAGTACTATGTAGTAATATCTTTTTTTCCAGATGTGATCACATCCAAAATCCAAGTATTGTGAAAATTTGTGCACTGTAGACTTTATTGTATTCAACTATGATGTCATTAATGTAATGTATTATCAGATATTATGCATTATGCCATTGATAGATCAATTTTTATCAGTTCTTCATCACAATTATAAAAATATGAATAGTCACATATCAAGCTGAGCTTGAAAAAATAATGAATGATCACTTGCTACAAAGACTGCCAAGGAATATATGGCATTATTATTTCTATGTTATTATGATTAGAAATAACAATATCATACATACCTTCATCTACCAATATCAAACTACTGATTATATGATTATATTTACTTAGGTATATCAGCACTTAAAAAATTTCCTGATAAGAACTTGGCTTCACACATCTTAAAACAGATGCTGGCCTATTCATCTATTGCAAGAACAAAGAGCTTGTCCTAGCAATTATCTATATAGATGCTGCCATCTTCTATGGCCCCAACAAACCTTTCATTGACAAGGTTAAAGCTGCCTTCATGAAGAAGTGGGACTGTCGTGACTTAGGAGAAACATGTAAATTCCTAAGAATGAATATATATCGAGATGGTCAAACAATTAAGATAGATCAGCAAGAATATCTCAACAAAGTCATTAAGTGATGCAGTACTATGACTAATGCAAAAATCACCAACACCCCTCTCCCTCAGAGTTACTACTCAGAGAAGAATGATCTACTTGTTCAACTGAAACTTTGGATGCAATTCCAAATGGTCATCAGATCATTGCTGTATTTTATGATCAGCACCAGGCCTGACATCTCATATGCAGTTACCCAACTTGCCCACATGTCCACCAACCCATTAGAAGAGCATCTGAACAAGGCTCTATACATTTGCCAGTACCTACCAGGAACCTGAGACTACTAGGCTCTTGTATATAATGGAAAACCAGTAGAGGCATTGTCACCTGCACCAACTCTGATTGGGGACAAGTCAAGTCACCTCTCACTTGCAAACAGGTTTTTACCTGAAATTCACGGATGGTGTGTTCTTGTGGAACTCACACTTACAAAAGATCACCACTCTGTCTTCTATGAAAGCTGAGTATATGGCCTTGAGTGACTGTACACACTAGGCTATTAGATTCATCAGATGATGGAAGAACTCAGCTATCACCTTGGCCTCATCCCAGTTTGTGATGACAATCAAGGTTTGCTCTTCATTGCACAGAACCCAATTACTGAAAAATGATCCAAACACATCCAGATCCATTACCACTTTGTATGTGATGCTGTGATGCTATGGAAGCAGGTAGAGCTGCTCTTCATCCCAGGAACTGACAATCATGCAGATATATTCACTAAGAACCTTGGACACATCAAGTTCAAAGAGTTTCGCTCCCAACTTGGTTTGGAATTCAACTCACCATCTTAGACTGTGCAGATACTTCATTTTAATTTATATTCCTCACTTTTGTCATAATCCATATTTCTCCTGAAGGTCTAGCTCTGGCAGAGGTCCAGAGTTGTTGAGGTTAGGTGGACCAGAGCTATTGAGGTTATGAGTCAAGTCTGAAGATGAAGGACTGAAGTCCATTCAGACAAGACATGTAGAAGGTACTGACATAGGTCACTGACTAGTAGTGACGCCCAGAGGTGTTGGAGGACAAAGTGACCTAGGAGTGGAGTTGTTGAGGACATCGGCACAGGACTTATGTGTTGCACCCTTGCCAAACTCACTGGTCCTTAGATTTCAGAGGTTCAGGATGAAGATCATGAAGGGAATGTGTATAGATGAGAAGACTAGAATTTGTTCAACAAGATATTCATACTAAGGTATGATAGAGAATACAGAAGTGTTTATATACAATAAAAACCTGGAGGAAATCTAGGTCTGTGACTACTGCACGAAGTTGATGTACATAGGAGCAGAATGATGATTTGAATGGAGCATGGAACATAGCCAGGACAGGCTGTACTGATCGAGAGGTGAAATGTAGACTGGAGCTGAAAGAGGTTAATATAGATACAAGTATGGAGATACAAGTCCAAGGCATGTCCGTTGATTTGAGGTCAAAGGTTGTCTGAGGTATTCTGGTGTTGGAATGGTGTTGGACTTGATATTATCTAGGTCCGAAGTCAAAGGTTGATCTGAAGTATTCCAGAGTTGACCAGAGTTGGACTTGGTAAATTCTGGGTCATGACAACTTTTATATCTATGTATCTACCATATACTAGACAAGGGGGAGTGTTGAAAGGACGTGTACTAACAGTTATATGACCTTATATTAAGTAAGCATTATAAAGTGTATATAAGACTCTGCTGAGTCTGAATTAATCTCTCTCATATTATCTCTGAGAAACCCTTTAGTCCAAAGGTAAGTCCCCTAGAGTGGATTCCTTGTATCCCATGTGGAAACACCAGATACTTGCTATTGCAACAATCACCACAACAACAACAAGCTGGCCATGCCACCCAATGTTACGGTTTAACAAGGGGGCTATACTTTTTCTTTCTTTCCAATGCTTTTTATTCTCTTGTCTCACACCTCATTCACTCTAAGGAGTTGTATTCATACTGGAGTTGTCCTCCAGCTATTTAGATCTCATATACTCAATCTCTTTCCTCTTCGACTCACACAGCTCCCCACCCTCCATGCTATATTTAGATTCCCTTCGGTCTCCCATTGGCCATCGGTTGTCTTTAGACTTCTTCCTGATGGCTAAGATAGTATTTGCAATGATACTGTGCATCATCTTTAGATCTGCTGTGGGACTGTGTCTCCACTTGCAGAATGGAATTCCTTTGGGCTTCTGCTTCCGTATTTCCTTTTCTGTCTCTCGCATGGATCAAGGGCCTACCATATATATAGTCTCATACTTCTCACCTGTATTTTCCCTAAGCTAGTTCTACATTAGTTCCTAGTAACCTTGAGTTCTGCATTGTTCCAGGATAGAGAGAGCATTGAGTCTTCACATTGTCTTGAAGATAGACTATCAGCAAATCCCTTAAGTACTGTGTAGTGCTGTACAGTGATCTACAGTGCTTTACAGCAACACAGTATCACAGATAGGTCCCCCACTGTACAGTGATATAAAATATCTTTAAAAGTGAATTTAAATGCTATACAAACAATATCATTTTTGCCTGTACATACTGTGAACAACTGTGAATCACTGTACCCACTATACCACTGTGTGAAAAACAGTGTTTTGCTGATGTCACTTAGTTCCTACTCCTTCATCATACTATTTCTCGCCAACAGTATGCTCTTTGACTTGTATCATATCACAGCTGGCTTACTACAGCCACTTTCTATTCCTGATCATCCATGTGAACACATCTCAGCAGATTTCACCACAGATCTCCCCCTATCCAAAGGCTATGATTCTATCCTGGTGGTAGTTGACAGGTTCTCTAAGGAAGTTGAACTCATTCCCTGCATAAAGACCACCACAGCTCTCAATATGGCTAAATTATATCTAAACCACATCTGAAAGCATCATGGTCTTCCATCCACAATCATTTCCAACAGAGGATCCCAGTTTGCCAACATGGTTATGGCCAATATCTGCCAATCTCTCAGCATCACCCCTAAATTATCAACATCTTTCCACCTTCAGACAGATGGTCAGACAGTATGAATAAATCACAAAGTACAGCAGTTCCTTTGCTTATTTACATCAGAAAAGCAGGATGAATGGGCATTGAATCATGCCAGTCAAAGGCACTGGCTGCACTAGATTTCACCGACCATATGGCTACCATGTTGGATCACATCAAAAGTACCTTATCAGTGGCTCAGGACCATATGAAACCTAACACAGACAAGCACTGCTCTGATGCCCCTAATTATCAAATTGGTGATAAGGTGTGGTTATCCACATCCAACCTGTGTTTGACACGTGCTTCCTGTAAATTAACTGAATGATGGCTCAGACCTTATGAAATCACAAGGCTAATGGCCTCCAATGCCATAGAACTTAGGCACACTGCAGTCTCATGCTGCCACATATATGTGCATCATGCATGTATGATCACACATGCTCTTCCCTCATGTTACCCAGTACCAAGGATACTAATTATATATAGCAGTAGCATAGCTTGGTCTGTGCACATGTACCTGTAGTATAAATACTATTCCCAAGTAGACCAAGACTCCCCAGTCTTGTTCTCTTGGAGTTCTCCCCTTAAAAGGTGACTCTTCACTTCACTTCTCCTTTGTCTTTCTCGAGCCCAGAGTGACCTAGCAAGCTTCACTTAACAGTGAGTCTTTAAGGGCCATTTCACAATGCTGATTACTCGCTATTGCAACAATTATAATGCCTAATACCATTACTGTTTTAGAGCCAATCAATGGATTTGAAGCAAAGAACATGAGCTGACAGCTTTCAGTGCTAATCCCTCATTTGATCAATGGGAAATACAGAGATCTCAGCATGTCATAGGCATTATTGACTTGCTACTGGATCACTAATGATTTCATAGACATATTATGGTATTCTAGGGTACTGGTTGGCTGTTGGGATCCTTACAGAGCATGTTCCATTCCTCACAACCTGGGCATTTAGAATTTGGTGCTGGTGATGGTATCAACTTGGAAATGCTGACCATCTGCACTGCTTCATTGGCCATTCCTCATTGGCATTCTTCAGTCCTGGTGATTGAGGATGCTCCTGCTTAGGTTGTACGCAACTTAGGCTTATGCACGCTTTCTCATGTGATTCATTTCTAGGCTCAAGCAAGGTCAGTTTCACTGCTAGGCATTTCGTCTTTCTTACCTTTTCATAGGGTGATAACCATGTCACAGCCAAGCCCTGGTGGAGTTTTTATATGAATATGGACATCTTCATTGGTAACAGCTGTCAAAATGGTCAGTCAGCTTGCATCAGTGGAGACAGCAGAAAGCTGATACCTTTGCAGATGAATTCTTGTGTTATTGGGTGAGTACTGCTGTGTGAGTGCTGGTGTGACAAGTGGTATCACAGTCATTGCCACATAATCAAATCCTCAGCTCATGATGGTGTTTGGTGTCATGCCTTCATAAGCAACAAAGGTATTTAAGCCTACCTCAAAACACCTAGATATCAGCTTCTTCCTTTCACTCAATGTCCTTCTCACTTCTGGCATCCTCTGATGACAAATCCTGTCAACGTTCCAGATGCTGCTCCCCCAGAGTTTTTAATGACAGGAGTGAAGCAACCACAATCAAATGCCTTGCAAACAGGACTGAGAAAATGGCTGTGAGTCTTGCTGACTCATTGCTTCACCATACTGACTAAATTGCAGAAGCATTCAAGATCTATTGGTGTACCACGGACAACACTTCAGATGTGTGATTCATTCATTTTGCAGTGTGCTGACATTACTCACTAACAGCCTTGCCATAATATGTGAACTGGAAGATAGAAATGTTTCAGATTAGTAAGTATCTTCATTATATACACTCAATTTCACCTCTGAGAATCCAGTACAGCAAGAGGAAGAAGTATAGTGTCTTTTGCAAGCTGTTAAAACTGATCCCATCACTTGAATCCTGACTCTCTTCCTCTGATAAGGAAGATGTTGTTGCTATTGCAGAGTTGGTGAATCTTTGACTTACTAACAAATGATCTACTGTCTCATCGATTCCGCAGATTCAGAGAGGCATCAATGGTGCCAGGGCCAATGAAATGAAGGGAATGAAGTGCGCTATCATCAACTGGATTACTCTGAAAGGTCAAATGCTCAACCCTCACATCCCACATAATGCAAAATCTGCTCAAGGATTCAACCATAAACACACCAGTGTGCTACTCTGCCCAGCTGGCTATGACTGGTCCAACATGGAGTAAGTACTTTGGTCTACTTGATCTGTTCTCTATATAATGTACTGTAGAATTGAGGAGAAGGTGCACAACGGACAGCTCCAGGTCACCAGGATTAATGGCCTATCTTTCTATATGGAAACTATGTGTACAACACTGAAGACCCATGGAACAGCTTGTTGCACAGTGGGATTTTGATTTCAATATGTCACTTTTCCCCACATTTGACCACTGATTTATTAATGGACTATGGATGTGCAGGCCTATAAGTATATATTCACTTCTCCAAGTTCCGTTGACTTCAAAGAGCCAAATACCATGCACTCTTGCAATGCTCATATCCATGGGATGCACAGTGTGACAAAAGCTTCAATCACATATGTTGCAACACAAGTAAGCTGTTTTTGATCACCACTTCACCATCTGCAAACAGCTGAGACTTTCTCATAGGCTTGTTTTGCCCTCACATCAGCCCAAGTGTTTTCATGCATAGATCTCTTGATGGACATGCAATAGTTCTATAACAGCATTCTTGAGCTTCTCAATGATCCAAATGAATGAGACGAAGTTAACCAGCTTCTTCAATGGTGGAATAGGTAAGTACATATGATCTCTTTAACAATATCTGCTCAAATATTGATGATTCTATAGACAAATCTTTCCCACTAATGCCAAAAGTGCTCAGCTACCATCCAAGAACAGTGCATTGGTGACAATTCGCCAAAGGCAAGCAGCATTCAAAGCTGTGGCTGCCATGGCTGGAGGTGTAGCTGATTCAGGTTGACTAGCCTTTTCTCTTCTCTTCTCATTCCCCTTCTCTGTTCTTATATTAGAGTTTTATATTCATGATACAGAGTGAATATAATGTTTCCCATGGTGTCTACTTCTCATGTCTGATGTGATTTTAATGTTGAATGACTGATGAAGCCTGTCTTATTTTATCTCTGCTATATGTTGTGATAATGATACATATATATTGTAACGATCTAGCTGGTCAGCTCATAAGTCAACTGTCACAACCTAGAAATTACCAAGTCCAACTATGGTCAACTCCGGAATACCTCTGACAACCTTTGACCTAGAAGCAATGGACATCTACAGAGTTGCAACTCCATACTCATACCTACATTAATCTCTTTCAGCTCTAGTCTGTATTTCACCTCTCAATTAGTACAGCCTGTTCTGGCTGTATTCCGTGCTCTGTCAATCATCATTCCATTCCTATGTATATCGCCTTCACACATTAGTCTCAGACCTGGACTTCTTCTGGGTTTCAAGTAGTATATAAATACCCTGTATTATTCTGTTGTATCTTCAGTACGAAAATTAACTAAGTCACCTCCTTTCAAGTCTGACTTCACTTCACTCTTTCTCTACTCTAAATACAAGGATATGGGACTTGACAAGGGCACAACACATAAATCCTGTGCCAATGTCCTCACACCTTCATACTTCCATACCTCCATATCTCTGCACCTCCATATTTCTGCACTGGATCTCACTGGACTCAAACCTGGAGGATCTGAACTTGACATCAACCAGTGATATAAATGACAAGATCAAGAATTTCTGATATTAAATATCAACCTTGATTATCAAAGTATATATGATCTCATTCAACTGAATGATAGTAAGTTACATATCTATGCTATCAACACTCCCAAGAATTATATACCATGATCAATTTGTATATCATTATGATACATTTTATGGGACTTTATAGTATAGATAAGACTATATATGAAATTATCATTTTATCTAAATTTCTCTGATGTCCCGGTCCACTATCTCTAAGTCTGGACTGGAAAAAGAACTACCTTGTCTAATGTCCAAGCTGGAGCTCAATTCACTATTAAATCTTATAACAGCCAGACATAAGTTGACCTCCCATAATCAGTGTTATTCATTCACACAGTTCACTCTCTAGTTGCATTATTGAATATGCCATGCCACCTCTTCCATTTCTGATCTAATGCTTTATGCCCGAGTTGCTGGCAGTTGTCCATATCTGTTTGTCGACCAGCTTTCTCTCTTGCTTTACTTGCTTTTCATTTACAGCCCACTTAGTGCATGATTACATCATTGTAGCTGGCAGCAAAGCAGTGC
>JBBPTD010000717.1:0-18340 GCA_038093895.1 Boletus aff. mottiae
AACTGATTAGGAATCAGTTACTAGTGAAAGTGTAGTGTCCGGGTTATAGGGGTTAATTGTGGTTATCTGGTGTTCTAGCTATAGGAAAAAGGAGGAAAAATAGGGAAATAATCTGGTGGATAGTAGTATCTGTTACAGAGAGAAAGGAACTGTTTGTTAGCTTTAGTGATTTCACATCTCATTTATGGTTCATTTCTGTCAAGTCTAGTTCCTCCAAGTTCAAGTCTGGTGGAGGTCTAAAGAGATAGGGGCTAAAACTCCGGAGATGTGGAATGAAGTCCAGGAGGTCTGAAGAGATAGGGGCTAAAAGTCCGGAGGTATGAAATGAAGTCCAAAGGGTATAAACCAAAGTCCAATTGGAGATGAGGTGTAGGGGATCCGGTGTTGGTCATTGACTGACAGTAGTGTCTGGAGTTACAGAGAAGGATTTACCAGGAAACAGAGGGGTTGAGGACATCAGTGCAGGACTTATGTGTTGCACCCATGCCAAGCTCATGGTCCTCATATTTCAGAGTAGAGGAAGTTGGTAAGGAAAGCCAGACTCAAAAGGAGGTGATTTAAATTCAATATTTGTACTGAAGATATAACAGAGAAAGTACAGAAGTTATATATGGTAGAGATCCGGAGGAAGTCTGGGTCTGAAGCTACTGTGCAAAGACAATGTACATAGGAAGAGAATGCTGATCAACAAAGCATGGAACACAGCTGGGACAGACTGTACTGATTGATAGGTAGAATACAGACTATGATTGAAGGAGGTTAATGAAGGTACAAGTCCAGAGTTACAACTCTGTAGATGTCCGATGAAGCTCCTGTACAAGTCTGAGGTTTTCTGAATAGTGGCTAAGGAAATGATCTTTAGAGATAAACTCCTAAGAGAGTTCATTAGAGGTGTGACCTGGAGTTGGTTGGAGTTGTATGGAGGTGTATGGAGGTGGCCAAGTAGGGGTTGGAATGGAATATGACAATTTCATGTTCTAACTGTGATTATGTTGTTCTCCATGGTCACTTTACTTACCTACCGCTTTTCAGCTTTGTTTTGGCTGATTGTGATGTCTCTACCCATACAACACTTTACCTTTGTGCTTTCTAGTCCATTGTGGCTGATCTGTTTATGGTTATTTACCTTGAAGCATAGTTACTCCCTGGAGCGCCACATTGTATCCTTTGGTTACTTGCTATGGGCTCCAAGTTAGTATATCATTGTTATCCCTCTCAATATCATCTTGGTTGCTCACTTTGGCCTCCAGTACCACCTTTGATCAAACCTAACAAATATACTATTTATCCATGGAATATTTTGATAAGGGAGGTGCTGTGTCATCTCTGAGTGTGACTCCATCACTATGTTACTGCACATCCTCCAAATGTTGATATCCCCATTCCCTCCAAGTCTCTAGGCTCCTACCCTTACAAATAAATCCACATGAAGAGTTCCTTGCACACAAACACTGCAGGATTGGTATGAGTCAAAAGCATGGCTGATTCTGCTATTATACAAGGTAATTACAAAGTAGAGTGGCTCAAACAACTGTTCCAATGTTTGCAGACTTTTTACTAAACACAATAATCTCCAATGTCCCCTAACTCTCACCCTACCATGTGAATGTATGAAATAAAGTACTTACACTTGGCTTCCTATTGGCCCAAGAGTCAAGGGATTTGAATATAATTTGATGAAATGGCAGCCATCTCAACATGACAACTCATTGACCCAGTTGTTTAATTGTGAATTTTCTTATTACATATATCAGACCCTGGAATGCTGTAAGATGGTGACATACCTTAAAAAATGACTATATTATGTCACAATTATATAATTAATTATTCTACAGCATATATAAACCCTGCCATCACAAATGATTCCTTAGAATTTTCCATCATGAAAAATCTCTCTACTGCTCAATGAAACAAAATCAGCTTTCTTGCTTTTCTTGATTTTTTCTGCCAGAAAATTACATCCCAAGCTGGCATAGGGAAGTCTACCGTGGCCAGAGTTCTTCAGAAAATCCAACTAGAGAAAGAAAATCACTGTCTTTCCAAATACTCTTCTATCAATAAACACACTATTATCCAGTGAATCTTTACTGAGAAGGCCAGCAATGTTGTTCAGGCCACTAATTTTATTGATTCCATTATCAATGATCAACACTCCTATCTGCCCACAGATCATAAGAAATACCCCTCAAAAAGGCCTCTCTAAAGGCTATGGTAATGAAGAAAAAACCTATTTTCTCTGCTACTTATAGAAAGAGGAGATTGGCCTTGCTCTCAAGTGCCAGTATTTGACTGTGGAAACTGGAAGAGGGTTATTTGGTCAGATGGACAGAGATACATTAAGGAATTCAATGAGGGAGGGGCTAACTTCTAAGGAGTTCAATTTGAGATATAGTCAAGTTTAAAGAAGAATCACTCTATTGAGTGGGATGGTGTGGGGGTTTTGAGTGAGGTTGAGGGGAGGATGGATACTGAACAGTCTGTGTCCATTTTGGAGTGAAGCTTGCTGCAAAGCATGGAGAAATCTGGAATTTTGCAGATCAAGTCATCCTCTAGAAGAAGAATAATTACAAGTATATCTCCAGAAGAGCCAAAATCTGATTTGAGGAGCAAGATATCAAGCTTCTGGGTTGGCCTGCTCAGTCTTCAGACCTTAATCTCTTGAACACACTTGAAGTCATCTCAAAAGATACTGTTCAGACTATGAAAGTGCTCCCTCCCACAGGGATTCATCAGTTATAGAATAGAGGAGTGGTAGAGTGGGAAAGATTTCTGTGAAGGAATGTAAAAAATGAATAGAAAGCATGCCTAGGTGGATTCAAGCAGTTATTAAGGGCAAGGGAGGTTATACTAAGTACTAAATACCCTGTCTTATATAAAGTTAAACAACTGTCTCAATGCATTGTCATATTGAAATGGTTGCCATTTCATCAAATCCTATTCAAATCCCTTGACCAGGTTCAGATGAAACACAAAAACAAAAGTAAAAGGCCCTTATCCAGCCTGACAGGGCGGGATCCCAAGGTGGAGCAGCAGCAGGTGAGGCAATGCTATGGATGGTGTTCAATGCTGACAGCCTGCATGAGTGATTGTCATGCTGCTGGGGCCAGTCTGAAGACCTCTCTAGTTTCCAGCTTTTGACATTGGGTAAGTCCATGCCCATGTGCTCTAGGTTGCTTTCCTTAATGGTTTCCACCAGTGTGGCTCGCATCAGTAAGTCATAGATTGCGATCTTGCCTTTCACCAGCTCGATGGAAACTGCAACCAAATGATTTCCCAGACAAAGTGGAAACAATAGGTGCTGAACTCCAGCCCCATAAAGGGATTGAACTGGGTATAGCTCAGTGCTTTTCCATATTTTATACCCCTTGTACCATAAGCAACAGAGGATCACTATGTCTTCCTTCACCCTGATTCAAAACAGCTGTTTTTTCCCATATGCTCCAGGACCCAATTGATCTACATGTCCGAAAGCCAGTTTTTGGAGAGGAACACCACAGTGTGCTCTATGGACATCATTTTGCTGCTGGGATTGAAATGGTGAATCTGAGGCTGCAAAAGGGGTATGACCTTGTTGATCAGCCAGTGGTGATCTAGAGGCGATTTCTCTGCCTCTCTGCAATGTAGAACCCAATCATAAAAGGGCTCCCATTTCTCCTCTAGCAAGGGGCTATGACTGGGACCTGGAGATGCCCTTTCCAAATGAGAGATGGGTGCAGGGCTCCAAGGGGCTGTGTGAGGGTGGGACTATAGGCTGTGATGTCCCAAAGAGAGGCACTCAAACTCATCAAAAACAAGCCCTGTCTCCAGCATAGCATCAGGAGAGTCAGGGGTAGCAGAAAAGCTCTGGCCCCTGAAGCTGTATGACCATGTCTTGTTACAAATGGCTGTTCTCAGATACTCAACAGAATCTATGCTAGGATAGAAGTGCACAGTTGAAGATATAACCTGAGTGCAGAGTTGAAGCATGAACACACATTGCACTCTCCACAATGTCTGGAGCCATCAAGAGTTTTGACAAGTCTATGTGATGGTAGCCATCTGCTAGAAGCTTCTTCAGCTCTGGTAGCTGGATGTAAAGCGGTGGCGGCCTGTGGTTGTTGCTGAATGAATCCCTCCGGCCCTGGGGTGAGTATAGATGAATGTGCTGTACCTGGGGTTTTGCATCTGGTTTCCCCATTTGCAGGTTGGCTGAAGTTGGGAATTCTAGTGTGATGCTAACAGTAAGATGGGAGAGATGTTGGGAAGAGCCATTGGTAATATCATTGTAAAGGAGCAGAAGTCCCTGGTATAGTGGCCAACAGGACTATCTCAGAAAGGTGGATGTGAGTATGTCTCAACCCAGGGGAGTGCCAGGGAACTGTAGAGGACTATGGGGAAGGTCAGAGTATCCTAAGAATGTCAAGGGAAACAGTCTGGAGGTTTGTCCGGAAATTTGGGAAACAGATAGGAGAGGGTCTGGAGGTCAGAAAGGAGTCTGGAAATATGAGAAATGAGGTTAGGAATAATAGGGAATGATAGCAGACACACAGAACTGCATAGAACGATGAAAGGACAATGGGAGTATATAGAAAACACATGAAAACTGTCATTTCTAACTCAGGATACAGGGTTTATAGTCACTGGGCAAACCTGAGACTGTAAATACAAAGTTCTAACTATGTCTGGATGGGTTGGTCTGAAGACTGGACTATCGGGTGTCTAAACCGATGTAGTCCAGGTTGATATAGTGGACTACAGGACCAGACTGTACCGGACTACTACCAGGCTACTACTGGACTACTACCAGACTATGCATGGACTATATGAAAAGAGGGGACAAACACTGACCAAGTTCTGGTTTGGATGGATGGATGGATGGATGAGGACATTGAACATGGTGGAAGATTGCCAAAAGTGTAGATATCAACCTAGAGATACACAGATCTTTACATTGTCTTGGCCTTATGTGGACTTTCTTGCACTTTTTCAGCACTTATCAACTTGAGACAAGAGTTCTGCACAAGTAGTACAAGGCCTCTCATTTTCTTAAACTAAACCCAACTTGCAGGCTGCTCTTATTGCACTTTTTGCACCATATTATCCATCAGAAAAATATACTACTTCATTTCCATTTGTGATTTCAAATTGCTTCAAGGAGCAGCTGCCTCACTGGGAAGTGTGCTCAGCACATCAAATCAGGAATTGATGGAGTGAACATATTTATGCAGCAGCTGGGCTTTTTCCTGCCCTCGGATGCATCTGCCCAGACCAGGGGCCACACCTGCAGAGAGGATTCTTCATGAGCATTATGGCACTCAGGTTGGTTGACCGTAACCCTCAGGGAAAATAGAATCCATGGCTGAGCACAGGGGTCAATATATAGCAAAGGAGCGGAATTGATCAACCTGCAACCTGTGTTTGACCAGCTCAGCTTCATTGAGATTGCTGATTAAATGCATCAGCAAGAATGTTCTGAATTGCTGAATACCTCAAATGCTAGCAGAGTGAGCAACTGAACTTACATCCACCTTTGAAGCTCTTCTGCAAGATCTTCTTGAGTTTCCTTTAATTTCTGTTCCTTTGAATCACGAATAGCAAACTCAGTCTTGACTTGGAGGATGCTTAGCAACCTGTCTCACCAGGTGTGCTACATCCTGCAAGTGGTGCAGTCCCCCCCTGAGCCAACACCTCAAGTGCATGCTGAAAAGCAATTACTGGGAGAAATAGCTAAGAGAAATTCAGGGCTCACATCTTAACATCCATATGGGAATTCCTGGATGGTTTAGGTGGTGGATTTCAGTTAACCATCAGAATTCCTGGACCTGATTAGGGTTCCAGGTTTGACAAGGAAAATAGTATGTCTCACAATCTTACCAGTTCAAATTGCCTGTATTTGTTAGTGTGCTCTTCAATTTTTGTTTCTCAACATATTTTGTCACCTTCTAAGTTCATTGTCATCTCCTTCTTTAACAAGGAGAATTTTCAGATTCCTAACAGGTGATCATTAATGAATAGAACTCAAGCTACACATTCCTGCATCATACCACTCTCACTCAATGGGCACAAAAAAAGCTTTCTGTGTATCTCTGACAAACATTGTCACAACAATGACAAGCTTGACTGCCCATACCTAGTCATCGGACTCTGCCATGGCTACAATGTTAGCAACTTATCAGAGAATGATATCATAGATATCATTGATGTACTGTGCCAGTAAGTGACAATGACCCAGGCTGCCATTTTCTTCCATACTGACCTGAATTCATCAGCATACAATCAGAAGTACCATTTGCAGAATAAAATGTAGAGACCTCCTGTCTTTTTATTTTAGCTATATGTACTATCTGCACTGGGTTAATTGTTGTACTCCATCGCTCATGGGTCCAGGGGTGCCTGGAGGGCTGTGGAATTTACAGTGGCAGTGCATAGATATATAATAAATCAGCCCAATCTCACTGGCACCTTACAACAATGATGGGAATGTAATGAGGGCAGGGAGGAGTTCTCACCCTCTTCTTCATCCTCCCCCACCTCTGCTCCCCTGCCCCCACCAGCCTCGCAACAGTGACAGTGACAACAATGCGATGGCAGTGCAACAAGGATGATGAGGGCAGGTTCTCGCCCCCTTCCCCCCTTGCCCTTACCCATCTTGCAATGATGATGACAATGCAATGGCAATGCAATGACAGCAACACAGTGAGGGCTGTCCCATCTCCCTCTCTCCCCTGTCCTCACTCACAATAACAATGACAGCAGCAGGGCAACAGGGTATGCCAATAATGCCAATAATACCAACAACACAGCAAGTGCCTTCCCCTCTCCCTTGCTGACTGTTCACCTACAAATGCAAATGCAAACACTAGGTTTGGATAGTATGAAGGCCCAAGTGGTGCAAACATGTGCATGCAAAAGATGAGGGTAGTACAAAAAAAACTGGTGATCACACATGCAAAAGGAGCAGTTGCAACTGCAAATTGAGGCATTGCTCACACAAAGAGATGCATATAGCACCCTTCCTAGTGCTGCCTCTCTTCCATCCCACCTGTCCATGGCTGCCATTATACAGTATCCATGCCTGCCTTATAGCACTCATTTACATACCAAAGGCCCTGTGGGCAAATCCAGACCCTGCAGCAATTACAACACTCTGTACATGGATGAAAAAAAAAGGGAGATTGTAAGGAGTGACTAGAACAAGTATGGAACATGGTGGAGTGTCAAAAGGCAACTCAAAAACCAGGGTGGGTATGTGAGAGCAAAAATGAAGACATTCAATGAATCCAAAATGCCCAAAGGTAGGCTGGAGAGTGTGGAGGTAGGAGTGGCCATCACTAGGATAGTCCAGAGGTGGTAATGACACTAGAGAGCCAAGCAGGCAATTTCAAATGAAGATGATACAACCTAGGGGTTCAGAGATACTGGAAGGGGAGGAAAACAGGCATGTTGAGACTTCATTTTATGAGAGTGCTGTCTTTGATCAACAAGATTTGAAGGGTATAGAGGACATATAAGATGGGATCTTGGAGGTTATAAGACCTCAAGAGCAGAGTGATGTTGTGAAAATACATCAAGATAAGAAATGTGAGTTTGTTTTCTGACAAGAGTAGTATGAATATACTGTTAGAGTCCATATTTCTCCTAGGTCTAGCTCTGGCAGAGATCTGGAGGTGTTTGAGATTGATGCACCAGAGCCTAGAGGGAATGGATCAAGTCTGAATGTAATGGACCAAAGTCTGCTCAGAGATGATGTATAGGAGTTTCAATATGGGTCACTGTCTAGCAGTGACATCCAGAGGTGTCGAAGGACAGAGGGACCAAGAAGCAGAGTTGATGAGGACATTGGCATAGGACTTATCTGTTGCGCCCTCGTGGCCAAACTCATGGGTCCTTGTATTTCAGAGGTTTTGAGGGAAGATCAATAAACTACTGCAGTGTGAGTACAGATCAAAGCTATCCAATTGGGACTGGTATGGCATAATTTGGATCAGTTGGAACAAGCAGAAACTTTCATGAATGGCTTATGGTATAGAGTGAAAACACACAAATGCTTGAAGATGAGGCCCTATAAACACTCTACCAAGAAACAACAGTTAGGCAAGGGATGATTGCCTCCACATGAGGGAGGAGGCCAACTGCAGGAGGATACTGTCAGTGATTTTCCATCAATATGAGATAGATAGGTGAATCTCCCTGAGAATGCCCAAAGTCATTTTCATCTTCCTGTTTCTATTTGTTTCTGACTCTGGAGTAGTGCTCATATACTTCATGGTAGTTTGTCTTTGCATAGAAAGTGGGGGAGGCATTTCTGAGAGCTGGTAAGGTTGGGGTTGGTGGCTGTGGCTTTGGCTTCATTGTTGACTTTCTTATTACCTGGGATGTCCTTGTGACTGGTGACCCAACATATGGTAATGTTTTTTTATAGTGTCCTGATTTACTTGTGAGAACTTCACCGGATTTGATGGCAGCTTAGTTGTTGACAAAGATATTGATGGAAAGCTCAAGGTCCCTCTCTGTTGACAGTAGATGGGCTGTCAATTTAATATCCAGTACTTCCACTTCATAGACAGTGTGTTCTCTCTCACTTCCAAGATAGTAATGAAGGATTTTGGGTTGGTGTCCAGATAGGTACATGACTGTGAATGATCCTATGTTTCCATTATATTCTGATCCCTCCATATATATGCAGGTCCCTGTTTGGATATTATTATGCTCTTGTATAGACTTATCTTTGTTTGGGGCTATGTGAGTGGTGAAGGGGGGATTAAAAGTGGGCACATGTCTGATGGGAGTGATTGTTTCTATTTTGGTGGAAATTAGTTGGAAGCTGCTGGTGAGATTATGCAGTGAGGAGCGATGGTGTTTTATGTTTCTCTTCATGGCTCTTTCAATGAGAACATGTAGAAGGTGTGTAGCATGGTGGGCTACGAGTCAGAGAGCTGCACAATGACAAAGCATTTGAGCATGTTGCACTATAGAGATTAGTTTGGCATGGCTTCTGCTACATTTGTTGCTGTGGTCTTGAAGACACCTGTGATACTAATGGCCGCAAGCTGTTGTACTCTACCCAGTCATTTAAAAGTACCTATTGAGCCTCTATTGATGTCATCTGTGTTACGACTAGTCCCACTGTAGTGGCGACGGCCGGTGAGAACTAGAAGTGGAACCTTAGCCAGCGGGTTGGCCACGCGTTCAAGGGACAAAGGTAGAGGACATGATTCCTCAAGGACGAAGAGATGCGCAGTCACAAGGAGAGGAGGTTCGAGGTTGCTGGCCTGCTAAGGTGGACGACAAGGGGGGGCAAGGATGATGGTATAAGAGTGCATTGGTGTCCACCCGAAGGTAGACCAAGATAGAGTACAAGGTACATAGGTGAGAGTTTATATACTGTGCATGGCTGCGCACGGACCAAGACAAGAAAGGAAACAAAGACAGAGACAGGGAGATACGAGGAAGTCCGAGGAGATCTAAGAAACCAAGATAGTGGTACAGAGTCCGAGAGAAGACGAAGACGTGGGGATCAAGAAGAAGAGAAGGCAGAGAGCCAAGGCAATGGTACAAGGTCCGAGATAAGAGGACACGAGGCGAAGAAGACAGAGAGACGGGAATCAAAGAGAAAAGAAGACAGAGAGCCAAGGCAATGGTACAAGGTCCGAGATAAGAGGACACGAGGCGAAGAAGACAGAGAGACAGGGATCAAAAAGAAGAGAAGACAGAGGAAATCTAAGGGGATCTATAGGAGACGAGGGCTTGAGGGGGCGAGGAGGTGAAGGGACGAGGGGGCGAGGTTTCCAGTGACAGGGTGGTCAAAGGAAGGCTAGAGAGAAGAAAAGAGTGGCGCAATCGGGTGTTGCCGAGGTGAGTTGTAACAATCTGATTCTTCAGTGTAGAGAGGTTTGAACCATGGGTCTAGGGCATATAGCATTTTGGGCAAGGTAAGTGAGGTATATAATTGTCTGGATAATGTGGCAGGTATTCTGTTCACAGATAGAGATATCTGACATAACTGTAGTATATATGCAGTGCCCTTCCCCACTGCATATGTTACTTGCTTGTGCCATCTCAGGCCCTTGTTAAGGAGAATGCTGAGGAAATGGTGTGAGTCTGTGGGTTTGATTGTTATGCCACAGATATTCATTTTGGGTTGATCTTTGATCTTGTTTATGGAGAAGTCCATAAGTGCAAATTTGGAGGTTTCGAAGCCTGAGTTGTGGGCAGCTGACCAGTGAATCCTCCATTTGGGTGCTCAAGCATGTCTGTTAGTGTGGCATGGGTCTCAGTGAAGTTTTTGCCTATTGCTAGAAAATCTATATCATCAACAAAGGCTAGGGCTGTTTCATTTTTATTTGTGAGTACTTCTATGAGGTCTGCATTGTAGATGATGTAAATTATCATTGAGAGGGGATCACCTTGATCAATGCCATTTGTGATAGGAATCCGGTCAAAGAGGCAGCCATCATAGGAGAGTCCAGTAGGGTAGTTTAAAAGTACACATTCAGTGAAATCTATTAGGGAGGAGAGTAGGTGGTGCTTGTGTATGTTGTGGAGTAGGTGGTCAGTTACTGCATTGGGGAAGGCTCCTTCTATATCCAGGAATAGGGCAGAGACTATCTTTTCAGCCTGCTAGGCGTTCTTTACCATTGCTTCAAGGAGGTGCAGGGAGTCAGACATGGAGCATCTGGGCTTACCTCAGGCTCCAAAGTGTGTGGATGGGAGGAGGTTATTGAATTCGAGGGTGTAAGTGAGCTGGTCTGCTACGATTACTGTTAGTAGTTTACCCATGGTGTTGAGGAAAGCAATTGGACAGTATGTTTTTAGGATATTGTATCCCAGCTTGCCTGGCTTATAGAGTACTACTGTGGTGATCCCCTCCACAGGTCATAATAAGTGTGGAGAAGGAAGACAGCATGGAATAGACATGGCTTGGTGGGACCAGAGCATCTGCACACTTTTTAAATACAATATTTCTGATTCCATCTGGTCTAGTGCCTTCTTAGGGCCCAGTTTTTTGATAACTCTCTCAATCTGCTCCACTATAATCTTGCCTATGTCAGGGATTGGATAGTGGTATTTGTAGTCATCAGGGACTAATAATTCAAGAGATGGTAGAAGGAAGAAGGCAGTGGCTAGAGCATAACTTTTCTCCTCATTGATGTTCACATCACTTGGTGTGCCATCCTGGTCTTTGGAGTTAAGGGTTGGGATTCTGGCCAGGCTGCTGTCCAAAGGTTCAGAGTTGAGGTACTTATTGGCAATCCAGATCTCTTCACTATTGATTCCTTGGAGCAAGTCAAACCAATGGTTGTGTTTGTCCATTTGATCACTTCTGTGTACTTGTCATGTTGTACTCAGTACTTTTCATGGTCAGGGTGGTCAGGGAAGGTTCTCATTTCAAAGAATAGGGAAGCAAGCTTGGTGTTTTCTTTCCTCATCTCCATAAGTTCTTTTGTCCACCAGTGTTTGGTGTGTGAACTTGGGCATGTGTCAGGCACATGCATATTCCTTGATGATTGGAAGAATGGCATTGATGATTCCCTTGGCTGTCTGTTGAAACTTGGTTTCAGAAACAATGGGGTTGGTGGTTAGGAAGGGGAGAAGGGCTGTCTTCAAGGTTTTATTGAATTCCTTCCAGTCAATGTCGTTGAAGTTTCTCATTGGGTGGTCATTGGATTTGGGAATTTGTAGTTCTAGGAAGGTGAGGATGGGAATGTGATCAGTACATGGCCTGTGGTAAGATGGGTTGGTGTAACAGTGTACTAGAGAGTTAATTGTTGTTTTAGTGTACAAGACGTTGTCTGGCCGTGTCCAGTTCTTCATTGCAAGGGCTTCTAATGTGGGATTGATTGCCCTTAGGCAGTGCCATGTGTTGCAATAGCTAGTAGTCGGCGTTGCCGCATGGGCTACTAAGGAATCTACTCTAGGGATACTTACCTTGGAGGGGGTGGAGTTCTCAGAGATGATAGCAGTTGCTGGTCAAGAGAGATATATATTATTCAGACTCAGTTGAGTCTTATATATGCTTTGTAATGCTTACTTAATATAAGGTCACATGACTGTAAGTACGTGTCCTTTCAACACTCCCCCTTGTCTAGTATATGGTAGATACATAGATATCATAGTGAGGAATATGAAGTAAAATAAAAATGTCCGCACAATCTTACAACGGTGGGTTGAATTCCAAACCAAGCTGGGAGCGAAACTCCTTGAACTTGACATGTCCAAGGTTCTTAGTGAACATATCTGCAGGGTTGTCAGTCCCTGGGATAAAGAGCAGCTCAACCTGTTTCCATAGCATCACAGCATCATGTACGAAGTGGTAATGGATCTGGATGTGCTTGGAACATTTTTCGGTAACTGGGTTTTGCGCAATAAAGAGTGACCCTTGATTGTCACCACAAACTGGGATGAGGCCAAGGTGATAGCCAAGTTCTTCCATCATTTGATGAATCCAAATAGCCTGGCGTGTACAGTCACTCAAGGCCATGTACTCAGCTTCTGTAGAAGACAGAGCTGTGGTCTTTTGTAAGTGTGAGTTCCACAAGAACACACCATCCACGAATTTCAGGTAGAAACCTGTTTGTGGGTGAGACGTGACTTTGTCTTGTCCCCAATCAGAGTCAGTGCAGGCGATGATGCCTTTACCGGTCTTGCCGCTGTATACAAGAGAGTAGTCTCGGGTACCAAGAAGGTACCGGCAGATATATAGAGCCTTTGCTAAGTGCTCTTCTGATGGGTTTGCAGACATGATGAGGGGGCATAAAGCCTTCAGGGAAGTCCATGTATAGTTCTTTGTCCAATTTGCCATATAAATAGGTGGATCGGATGTTGAGACCTGTGATGTACCAGTTCTCTGTTGCTGTGAGGGCGAGCATGCACCGCACTGTCTCGAAGTGTACGATAGGGGAGAATATTTGATCGAAATCAATCCCTTCTACTTGGGAGAAGCCTTTGGCGACAAGCCGGGCTTTCTTTCTACCATCTGATTTTACATCAAAGACTCATTGGTTTTTAATAACCTTCCTGTTTGCAGGTCGATCCACGATTTCATAGACCTTGCAGTCCTTGAGTATTTGTAACTCATCATGGCAGGCTTTACACCAAAGGGTTTGTTCCTCTTGTGGTAACTTGAGGATGTCGCAGTATGTCCATTCACAGTAATTCACGTTGGACTGTTCTTTTTCCAGCGGAAAGGCACAGCTGCAAAGGTATGAAACCAATGCGTCTCCCCCTTCCCTGGTGATGCGTTCCATGTCTTCTTCCGATGGAGTCGGGGATGGGGGCATTCCTCCAGGGACAACGGGTGAATCCGAAGGTCCAGCCGGTGCTTCTCCAACGAGTCTGCGCCAGTCAGAGATGCATTCAATGTCTCGAAGCTGCTTTAGCAGTTCGTGGCGCTCCCCATATACATTTCCGGGACAGATGGGGGCACGGCGCTCTCGCTGTGGGTGCTCTGGCCGAGCAGGTGGAGGCGGAGGCAGACGACGAGGAGGGGTAACCAGAGGTGCTGGCGGAGCCAGCAGCGGTGTAAGTACCCTAGGAGGTGCTGCTGGAGGTGGAGTTACCGGCCTGGGGGCCGGGCGACGGTGGTCAGTAGGAGGAGTGATTTCCACATCTGACTTCTGGTCCGAAGGTGTAGAATCAGAATCCAAAGACTCATCATCATGTGAGTGAGAACGTGGCGGGTGGTTAATGGGCCAGTGTGGCTGAGCCTTTGAACATCTTGGGAAGAGGTGCTCATCAAATATGGCATGAGCTGATGTGTGTAGTGTGTTGTTAGGGTGCATGAAGAGGTAGTTTGAATTACTACTGGCAGAAACACCCAGGTAGATCATCAGTTGTGATTTAGGCTGCAATTTGCCTTTGCGAGTCTCGACTGGTAAGTGGACGTATGCACCACAGCCAAAAACCTGAAGGTGTGAGAAGGTAGGCTTTTTGCCGGTGAGCATCTCAGATGGCATTTTCCATTGGAGCTGATGAGATGGGGTGCGATTATACACATGAAGTGCATGTAGTGCTGTGAACTCCCAATAGGAATCAGGCAGGCAAGCCTGCAGTCGCATGGGTTGTGCTTTATCCATAATAGTACAAATTAGGCGTTCCGTGCGTCTGTTCTGCTGGTGAGCATAGGGGGTGGATTGTTGTATATGAATGTCATTATCGCACATATACTCAGTGAAAGCTTTGGAGGTGTATTCTCCCCCTGCATCAGAGCGCCAGTGTTTTATCACAGCGTTGAACTGAGTACGCACATAGGCGTGGAATTGCTTGGTTGCTTTAAGCATTTGATCCTTAGTTTTAATTAGGACCAGCCAAGCCATGGAGGTATGGTCATCATAAAAGACGACCGCGTACTTGTACTTGTGGTACGATTCAATTTCAAATGATTTGAGGTCAGAATGAATTAACTCAAAGAGAGCGCTTGTGCACTTCTCGCTATGAGGAAAAGTACAGTTTGATTGTTTACCAAGCTCACAACCAGAGCATATAGGGACAGTGGATGGAATATTGACATCCGGAAAGTCTTTAATGTGCTTCTTTGCAGCGTGGAGCACATTGCGCGAGGGGTGGCCTAAACAGCGATGAAGGAGTTTGTAGTCCACAGAGGTCATTGACAATAAGTCGGCCTGAGGACGAAAAGTGGGGGCATGCATCCAGTACATTGTGTCGCCATGGGAGTGGAAACCTAGTACCAGTTGCTTAGTGCATTTATCAAATATATTAATGTGACCAGGTGAGATCTGTAGTGTCATGCAGGTGTCAGTTAACAAGGTACCCATTGATATGAGCTTTATAGTGCATGATGGTATGTAAATGACTGGCGATAGCTGCACAAGTCTACCTTGGAAGTGAATAATCGCTGTACCTTTTCCTTTTATTAACGCACGACCGTTTGCCGTCTGGGAGTAGGTTGGTGTTGAGAACGGCATGTACTCAACCAGATCGCTCAGATCGTTGGTGTAATGTGATGACGCTCCTGAATCAAGGAGCCACATGTCGTTGGGTAGGGCATTGTCATGTTCTCTTTCCTTTCCTTTACTCTTAGTTATTACAGCAGTCACACATGGAGAAGGGAGGAGCAGTGATAGCATTGTCACTATCTACTACAGGCATATGTAAATTATATACAATCTGAGGCGATAAAAACCATGTGTCAGTGCCTGTGAGAGACGGACAAAGGAAGAGAGGGACTTGCCACTGGGAGCTCTCATTGAAGAATCGCTCAATGTAATCATCCACCTCCATTTCCCCGCCAAGGCTTACAGAGTCGTCACAGTCAAAAGTGACCATGTCCTCGTTGTCTGAATCAGGGAGAATCTCGACGATACGGGAGGGCTCTATGCACTCTATAAGAGAGGGCATGGAGGGGCCAGCATGGCTGGGAGGGATGGTTCTAGTGCCGAAGGCACCATCCTCGTTGAAGGCGGAGTGTTGCCGCGCATGAACATGGCGGTGGTGTTTGACGATAGGCTCAAGGGTGCGAACAACCTGAGCGGTGGGGATCTCCCCAATGTGGTGAGCAAGGGAGATGGCCTCTTGGACCTGAGGGAAGGCAGGGGGCCCATAGTGGGTGGCGCCGGGAGTATGCGTGAGAGCGCGGGGGTCCTGAGCGGGCTCAGTGAAGTCGGTGGAGGCCGGGCTGAATACCACGGGCTCCTGGAGCATGTTCGTGAAAGTGAATGAGGCAGAGGATGACTCAGCAGTGGTGGCCGCATGATCCTTGTGCTTCTTCTCCCCTTCTTCAGAGTGCTTGCCCTGACAACGCTTCTTTCCCTTGTCCTTCTTCTCCTCATCCTTTTTATTGGACGAGGTCTCCTGCTGCTTCTTGAAGGAGGGGTCGCCTTGCTGGCGCTTTACATTGGAAACCTTGTTGGCCTGGGCACGAGGTGGAGGCCGGCGGGTGAGGTAGTGCTGCCAAGCAGTGGTGAGGATGGTCTCCAACTCCACCATTGTCAAGACCTTGGTCTTGGTGGGGTCGGCATCAATGGCAGTGTTGAGCTGCTGGTGGAGGGTCTCCACATACTCAGGGAGCTTGGCGATGGTGATGAGTGCCTTGAGGTTATCAGGCACTTTATGCTGGAGTTGTTCCAGCTGGGCGAAGCTGGCATTCAGCTTGGAGAAAACTGGGCCAGGGTGATTATTGTCGGGGAAGATGATCCCGAGCATGATCTTCCACTTGGTGTAGGTGGAAGCGAGGGAGGCGGTTTCGTACTTGGCCTTGAGGCCGTCCCAGAGGTCTTTAGCCACAATGATGGTGGCGAAGTTGCCGGTGATGGTGGGGTCGAGGCAGAGATGAATGGAGCCAAGAGCCCAGTTGTTGTTCTCGTCCCACTTGTCTTGGGCTTCTTCCTCGGCGGGAGTGAGTGCAGCTCCAGCCGTGGCAGGGCGCGTCTTGGTCATGGCTTTGTTCCAGACCCCGGTGGCTCGAAGGTATGCTTCCATGTCCTGGGCCCAACATTTGTAGTTGGTGCCGCTGAGTCTGGGAAGGGAGTTGAGAGTGGAGGACATTTGTTTGTAGGTTCTGAAAGAATAATGTGTCAGCATGAACCAATGAAGGGAGCGAGAAAAAACGTTTGCATCACTGAACAGTCAGAGCTCTCAGAATGTAGGGTCATAATGACCCCCTACATCCAGAGTCTGATGACTGCTGCTCTTGAGCATTGCTGCATCAAAGAGCATTCGGCGTTTCCACACAGAATGGCCTATGTCCAAGGGTTTCACCCATGAGCAGATGACAAGTGGTAAACCACATCGTCAGAGCTGCAGGGCTCATAACCTGTTGCAATAGCTAGTAGCCGGCATTGCCGCATGGGCTACTAAGGAATCTACTCTAGGGATACTTACCTTGGAGGGGGTGGAGTTCTCAGAGATGATAGCGGTTGCTGGTCAAAAGAGATATATATTATTCAGACTCAGTTGAGTCTTATATATGCTTTGTAATGCTTACTTAATATAAGGTCACATGACTGTAAGTACGTGTCCTTTCAACACCATGAGCATACCATAGTCAGCTATAAGTTCCAGTAAGGGTTGCACATGGTTAAGGTGTTGGTTTATAAGGAGATGGGTGTTTCATTCCTCCTCCCAAAGGGGGTGGTGGTTGAAATCTCCTAGCCAGATCATATGGAGTGGAAGGTCTGAGCCATTGAATGTGGGATTTCAAGTACTTCTCTAATTCCCTCATGGTGTCATATGAGTGCAGTTGTTGTATACATTGATCAGGATATAGTTTCCAAAGTTACCTATGAGCTGTACTACTACTACATCTAGAGAGGGAAAGGGTATCTGTTTCCATGAGTTCATGTGAAGGGACGGTGTGCATATTTTGGGTATGGGTTGGGTGAGATGTTTGGATGGGTAGAGTAGTATCTGCTTGATATAATATTATTGAAGGAGTTACATAATATGCAGTTCTTGTAGTGCCATTATTTCAAGTTCATTAAAGCAGGTGCTGTTAATTAGAGAGTTTGGGCCACAAATGATTTGTTAAGGTTCTGCTACCAAATCCTCAGGTGCATTAAGTGAGTTTTGTTGTTACTCATCTTAACTCAGTTCCATCCCTCCATAGAGGGGGGGGGGGGTTCTGTCTTGTCTTGTATGCACTATTGGGAAAGAGGAGTGGATATTGGGGGGATGATGTGGAGGTCCAGTTTACCTCATTCTGGGTGAGCTATGCCCACATGGTCCTAACATAGAGTCAAGTGTTGATTGTTGCATAGTTGATCATTATGGGTGGGTGGACTTGCATGGGGTGGTGGTAGAATTAACAAGAGGGGGTTGCTTGGAGGGGAGCATCACCTCCCTCCAAGGCTCATCAGTTGGGAAGTAGAGCATTAAATTTTTAGAAAGCTTAGCATTGAGTTCAATGTATTTGGTTAAATATATTGGGCACCTTATGTCATTGCTACTAGTGTTTTAAAGTCCAGTTATCAACTGGTAAAAAGACTGGCAACTGAACTGAACTGGACAGTCTGGACTGGTCATGCAACTGGACTGCAATTGTGGTTGCAATAAGTTGGTGATCAGTCCAGTTGTAGTTGTGACATTTCAGGCAATCTCAAAATATCAGTTGCAACTGGTTGCAACCAGTGTACAGCTACACCCCTTACAGTGGCTCAAAAAACTATCCCAATATTTGCATGTTTTTCACTAAACACAATAACCCCCAATACTCCCTAACCCTTGCCCTAACATATGAGTGTATGAAATAATGTACTTACTCATGGCTTTCTATGGACACAAGGGTCAAGTGATTTGAATAAGATTTGATGAAATGGCAGCCATTTCAAAATGACAACTCATTGGGACAGTTTTTTGACTTTATACAAGATAGGGTATTTAGTACTTGGTATGACCTCCCTTGGCC
>JBBPTD010000718.1:0-18322 GCA_038093895.1 Boletus aff. mottiae
ATCCTAGGGAGAGCAGACATGGGAGTCTCGTTACTCGTAGGGATATATAGTATGCATTTGTATTTTGATAACATACATGTTCGGCCTCGGGTTCACTGATCTAATAGGCATTGCCTAACCACATTCCTCTCCCTTGTCCGCGCAAGCAGTGATCCTATCATCTTCCTCCTCCCAGACGCGAACAGCCTGAAAGTTCATCGTCTCTTGGGCGGTTTTTTTTTTCTATATATATATATATATAAAAAAGATACACCAATGCTCCCAAGGAGCATTATCGCTACAGGCAACTTGAAGGGACATACGCGTCTCGACCGCCCATGTCTTCGATGCGACGCAGTAATGGCAATGCCAACAACTTCGCACAAGCCTGTCAGTCACACCTTTCGCACCATCTACAGCGCAACTCATTATCGTGTTGCACAGGCACTTTGAATGTCAAACTTCGTCCCGTACCAGCCCAACCTCGTACCGTACGCGTCCTGCAGCTGTAGCTTAGATCCTGAGATACTCCCGATTGCGGGCATGGTGGTTCTAGGCTGTCCGAGACCTTTCAAAGGCTTTACCATGTGTGCCACCAGAACAATGGATAAGGTCCGTCACATTACCTGGCAGTGCTGGCAACTACGGTGGTGACATACCCCCATACATTCAGCCCACCTTGTTCAAAATGGCATTCGAGCTCGGTGCGATGGTGCTGCTTCCAAGAGTGACTTTACCAATTGCTTCACCCATCTCATCGTTAATTTGCATGGTAGAGCCATATACTTGGTACGTTTCCATTCATTATCACCCTTCGTCGTCACTCACGCGCGCAGCGTGCGCTGGAGCACAAAATACCTATGGTGACTCCTGATTGGATTACAGAGGTACATGCTATATGGTTACGTGGTGACGACGTCGACGTGGAACACGTGCGAAACAAATTGACTGGCTTTCTAGTGCATATCCAACCACCAGCTGTCCATCTTTTTGGGTGTCGTACTGTCCCTCTCGGGAATCGAACTTGAAGACGTCCACAGACACACCGCAGTGGCCAAAGAAGAGCGAGGCCAGACCGGCCTTCCGACGTACGTGTTCTCTACGCTTCATGTGCTCATGTCTCTTGTACGTATGGTCTTGAATGAACATACGGGTCCCCTCTCGCAACGCATCTCACGAGAATGTCATCTCGCCCTCGCAGCCCCACTCCCACCATCAGACCTCGAGGTAAGCATGAACTTGCTAGACGGACTTGGCATGGGCGCGACGCGCTCCACAAAGGTGAATATACAAGTGACGTGCGAGTTTTGCGAAAGCGATCCCTTTGCGCGACTCCGAATTTTTGCAAAACTTACACTTTATAGTAAGCAGGTGAGTCCGTTAGCCTTGGATCATTCATGAATCCATCCGTCTGACCGTGCAGCGGATCCAAGTTACCATCATGCAATAAGCATTTCTTTGACTTGTTCTCGTCCCATCAGTGGTACACAACGACTTCCGCCTCCTCGACGACAACATCCACGAACTCTCCTGGCTCGGTATCGACGGCTAGACCATCTGAAGTGGTTCCGGTCTTGGCACCAACGTACCCCATGCCCCACGATCTCGAACAACGTGCTCTTGACCGATTTGGGAATTTGAACATATACTGCTCGCTTGAATTGTTCATAGACCCAATTCGAGCAAGCAGGATATGTCTCTCGAGTCGGAATCGGGTCTTTGTCGTCGAGACCCAGGCCGGCAAGTGCGGGTACACTGCAACGATGGTGCGTTGGCGGTCTGTATCTTCTATCCCTTTGTCTGTTTTCGATGAGGGTGTTGGTTGTGTTTCAATTTGAGGTGACAAGAAGGTGAACAGGGATGACCCAAATCTGTTGCACGATGGCATCAAGTTCCTCACGCTGCGCTATGGGCCAGACGCCAAAAGGAAGAGCGAAGGACGTCTCAACATCTGGTATTTCCTGTCCCTGTCCCTCTCGCCCTTCCTTACACTCAGCTCTGTACAGAAACAAATGTGTCTCGACAGTCTACGCGACGGCGTCATTACCATGATGTCCAAAGCAGTGGCGCACTGTTTGATTCACGCTCTACCTCACTCGGACACACCCTCCAAAGAAGTGTTCCCTCTCCTATGGACCGCGCACACGCGATCCGTCTTTCCGTCTGGTGCATGCCATTTTGGGAGGAACACCACGCACGGTTACAAGCGCAGCCTGAACAGACCAAGGTCGCGCCCGAGAATAGCGCGGCGGTGATCATGATCCAGGGGTGCATCTTAGCATGGATGCCTGTGCAGGAGCGGGTGAGGTATGCGGATATGAAAAATCAAGGAGGCGTGGTTGGTGGGCATCAAGGATTTGGTGGAAGCGCTGGCGGGGTGATTGACATTATTGTGGGATGGGAGAAGAATGGGAATCATGATGTATAGTACCACGAAATTTACAGCACGGGAATGACATATAATTGCAAATAGAATAGAGCAGTATGACAAGATTTAAAGCAATGGACAAGGTACGTTGGACCAACATCTCACTGAACCACTGGCATGACTCAGTCACCTTCATTCCGAGTCATCCTCCGAGTCATCCGAGTTCAAGTACTCCAAAAATTCTTCATCCGACTCCGAGTCTTCACCCTTGGATTCCTCGGAGTCGATGGGCACCTCCGCATCCGGAATAGACCCGTCATGAAATACCTAGTAATAAACAAGTCAGATAACACTCGAAAACCAATCAACCTCTCGCGCACCTTGTAAGTGTAACCCCACAAGACTGGATCTACCTGGCACCACCCAATGGGTATGTGCATGTTCTCTCCCAGAAAGCATATTTTACCAGTCCACCTCCTTGCAACTGCCTTGATGACACCCTTGTTTATACTGACAACTATTATTCTCCACTGCACGTCCTTCAAATCAGCTGGCAAACTGTCCCGGAGACGCCGCAAACCCCTGGTCAGCAATTTGAGTTTCTGATTGATAGTTGTTCAAAATGCAAAGATTTTGTCCTTGAGTACCAGCATGCTGCTTAATCCCAGGAAACCCTTTGGTGCAACCCAATAATACAGCTGTTCCCTTGCCTCTAGAGCACTTTCATCATAGCGGACAACTTGAAGACTAGGCACCCCTTGTAGTTGTGAAATACCACCCAAGCCTTGGATCCAGCGGCACTCAATGTCTTTGATGGTTGCAGAAAAGTAGCTGTGGAACCAATTTTCATAGATATGGTTACCAGTCAGACGTGTCCCCTCATGGTCCATGGCATTGAAGAACTGTAGCCTGACAGAGTGCCTTTGTGTTTTGAGTGCCTTTGCCAGGATACAACAGAGAGTTAATGTCAGCACATGGGGACAAGCATCTGTGTGAATGTGACCAAGCTTGGGATCTTGCCTAGGCCAAACAAAGTAGAACTGTGACAGGGCATCATTGGGAAGGTCATTCATCTGTATTGCAGATAGTATTTCTGGACATCTTCAGACAGCCTCTGGGGCATATGCATAGTAGTGCTCTGCATAAATGGTTGAATCTCGATTACCACGGATGGTTTGCAACACCATGTCAGGAATGCAGCCCCACTTCTTTGCAAGGGCTGTCATATGGTCGACATCCTGTTTCAGCAGTTTGCTATTTGTCTTGTCAGATCTAGACTGATGGCAAATAATGTCTTATGCAAGGTCTGTGATCTCCCTCTCAGACCAGATGTCCATAATGTAGCACACAGCACCAGCCTTCTCACTCCAGTTCCTCCAATGTTTAGACTTGAATGGGGTTACCTGCATGGTCTTGATATGGCTCATGTGACCATAGAACACCTTGCTGGGACTTGAAAATCTGTCACTAGAGCTGCAGAGAGCCCACATGGGACCACAGTGGAACAGTGGTTCTATGTCACGGAGAACATGAAAAGAAGCTGTACTATCTTTGAAGAGCACACAGAAGGTCTTGCCGAAAAATGTAAATTGCACTGCAACTAGTTGTTCCTGCCCAAGATGTTTGACAAGCAGATAGATAAGGAAAAGTGTTTTTCCTGGTGACATGAGTGAAGTATATGAGCCTCAAATGCAACGTGCTAAGACTTACCAATACCAGGCTGTCCTGTGATATAAGCCCCTCGACGATATCGACTGGTGTTCAATGCTTTCAATGCAGTTGAATATTCCTTTCTCACAAGCATCTTGTCATTGTCAATATCCTTGGAGAAAAGGAATTGAAAGGCGTTGGTGTGTCCTGCCAGGTTGATGTACTGGATTCCTGCATCCTGTTTCAAGACACATCTGGGGGTACCCCAAACCCTGCAGGCAAACAGGTTGAGATTGTCACATATATGCTTTGGAAGTATTTCTGTCATGGGAGTTTCAGTAGACGAGAGGGTGAATGAATGACATCACGCTTCAACATAGGAGACTTGTTTGGTTGGAGCAGTACGTCTCATACTTCAAGCGTCACCCACACGAACGACGGCCGGAAACAAGCCTTATTCGACTCGAGATCTCCGTTCCAGCGACGTTGACCTCCGCCGTGATGTTTGCACCTCTGAACATCCAAGTCTTCCTCGTCGGTGCATGTTTTTTCTTTCGGTTGATTGTCTTCTCGTTGGTTTATTTCGTGTTTTGTTAGTGGTTTTCCCATCTCATGTTTTGCTTTTTCCTTCTCTTTCTTTTCCATGATTTTATATCTGTTGTCATCTTGGATCCTCATTCTCGGCGTAACTTATCGAAACTTGTTTGTATTGGAGCAAAATTTGTGGTAGTATCAAACGACGCAAGGTCGTGCATAATCATGACGTTTTTTTTTGGATATTTCTCGTTCCATTGCTCTCTTGTATCCATGATAAAATTATCTCGTAGATTGTCGTCGTTGGGTTCATAATTCACGGGTACGCCACGGACTTAGAGTGCGCCTCGTCCGGCGGTCTATGGGAAAGCCATTCCCAACGTTGAATATACACGAGCGGAGGAAGAAGAACGGGCCAAACGTACCTCGATGGGGAGAAGCAGCGTCACGAATGCCGAGACCATGAACAAGGCTGCCGAGACAAACACGGGTCTAGTTGACGCCCACGTCAATCCGTCTGCAACGACACGACACGACACGACAACGCACCCATTGGCAGCATTCGCAGAGACAGTCCCCGTCTTGGGCGTCGTGGCAATCTTGATGAGCGGTGCAATGAACCCGCCGATGCGGTTGAGTGCGGAGCAGAGGGCGCCGCCTGTACCGCGGTGAGGGGCGGGGAACGATTCGGGAGTGTAGGCGTAGAGAACGCCGTACATCTAGAGGTTAGCGTCAGCGCTCGCTCTGCGTCATGGTGGTCGACTCGGATGGGGACTTACGGCGTTCCTAGAGAGACAAGCGGGTGAGAACAGCCTGAGAAAGTACTAGCACGAGGATACGTACAACACAAGGCTATTCGCACACGAATACCCAAGCACCGACACTTGCGTTTTGCTCGTCGTGAACAAAAACATGAAGATGCTCGACAAGAGCGTGAACACCGCGAGCGACATTTTGCGTCCGCCGACCGTGAACTTGCCCGTGCCGCGCGAGAGATCGACGACGTAACACGCAATAAGCGAACCAGGGACGCCGAGGATGGAGACGATGGCGTAGTTGCGGTAAGTGACATTGAGACTCGTCGCACCCGAGGGGGAACCACGTGCTTCGAGGTACAGGGGGAGGTAGGAGCTGTATAGGGGATACGCGATACCAATGAGACTGGCGAAAAGAAGTTAGTTGACGCGTGGTTTTTACGGCTGAGAACGAGCACGAACCCCCAGATGAGAATGATGAGTGTCGTGTTAAGTGCCAGTCGACGCGTAGAGAAAAGTGGTTTGATGTGGGAACTAAGGGATGTAGATGGCAATGAGGAATGCTCCAGTAAGAGGGCAAAACACGCACAAGGTAAAATCGGTGAGCGAACGACGCAAGGAGTCGCGACAATTGGCCGCCTTGGACGATTCTGAGATTCTGTGCAAGTCTTCGACCTTGAGTGAGATGGTCCTGCCGTTGCGGCGCGCAACATGTTCAAGAACCTAGAAAGATACACTAGTTCAGTTAATTGAATCGTATACTTGCCTGACGGGACATACCGCGACCGCTTCTTCGTCACGTCCTCGCGCTACGAGATACTTGGGCGATTCCTGTAAATCGAATACAAAGTAACGCATGACGAATATCACAAACGTGACTGCGCCACTATATGGCATCATATTCAGTCTCGAAATCCCCATGATCAAGCATTGATTGTTACTGACAGTGTGAATCTACAAAACTATGAGCCAATGAGCGAGCACATGACAACTTTGCACCTACAGGGTATACCTCCAGCCCATGTTCTGGGCCCTGGGACACTCTCCAAAGGGTATCGAGGGATTGCATGAGTAGTTCGCAATGAATACCCAGCTAATCAGGGAAGCAACCAGCTGACCGAATGCCCACCATACGGAGAGCAGGGTAAGAGTCCACTACAAGGCGTGTGTTAATGATTTACCGATCGTGGATTACGATAGAATGCATACTTGGTGTGATGCGGGTATGAATTCCAAATAAAGAGCGCCTAGAACAAGCAGTTAGACGAGGGTCACGAGAGGGCCTTTAAAAGGATCACACACACCATCTACTGGGAGGCTTGAGAGGGGGCGTGGGATAAGCATCATCACAGCACACGCGACGAAAATGTCGCTCACTTTCCACCAATACCGAAACCCATGGACGCTATCAAGGGCGAGAATGAAACAAAGTTGAGTGCGCCACCGGCGGCAGTTCCAAAGACGCCGCCAATGAAGAGCGTGGCCTAAATCCCATGCCGTTATGAACGGAACACTGGCACATATGACCGAACCTCAAAGATAAGACTTACATTAAAGGACACCTTTCTCCCAATGACATCGGCCAAGATGCCCCACGTCGTCGCACCTAAGATCATGCCTACAAATTCGGCCAAAACTGCATACTCGACGCGAGATGGGTTCAATTCTTGTTGCACTGCCGGAAGCACGACCGCGAGACCCTGGAGCCACAGGTCTTGACAATTGGGTCAACACGTGTTCCAGGGTATCAAAAAACGCGACTCACTATCTGCCAGCCATCCTAGGCCACTAAGGACGAAGAGCTGCCACTGATAACGACCAAATCCAATTCTGTCCACGGGATCAATCATGTCATCATCGGTGGCTGAACGCACGAGGTACGCACTCGTCTTGCATGCACTTGTTGACTAGATGGATAGAGGAAGACCTGAGTGGTGGTGCCAGAGGGCATCAACGAACGACTCACTGAGCGCGCATTTGAGCTCGTAGTCCCGCGCAACACCATTGGCGAGTGGGAGATCTGAAGCCGAACCGCCCTCCTCGCTCGTTGCATGTTTCTCGGCCACGACTAGATCCTGGATGCCGGAACTCATCTCGTCATAGACAGGGTTAAACAGCACAAGCTATTCGTCTCGAGAGGGCGAGGTGGATGTCTAGACAGAAAGATGAGAGAAAATGAAAGGCGTTCCCACGAAGACAGGAACCGTTCAAGCTTTTGTATGCTAGGCGTTACACGTCCAAGGCATACGATTTGAGAATCCCATACTTATCGGTAATAATCTGCATGGTCATGTGTACATTGTGGAGCTTTGATGGACGTCCTCATCGGATCTGAAGAGGTGGACGAGTGTCACGTTTGTCGGACAACGTACCGAATAGGATAATCGCCGGAGCCGAATTCAGGTTGTACTCACGCCGATAGATCATCCTTGTTCCAAAGAGTTTAAATAGCATCCGTTACCTGGTAATCGCTAGAGATTTCTAAATGACTCGGACATCTCATCATTATTGACAAACGAAAAGACTCGATGGCGTCACCCATTCAATTCCTGTTGGAAACTGTGTCTTGGATGTCAATGGCGAGGTTGAAATGGACGTGCCTGTCAAACGATGATGCGCCGGCGAGTCAAAGCCTCAAGAACTTGACGGGACTTTCGCGGCAGCGTGGCTTAGCTGCACCGGGTACACTGTGCGGTTTTCATGTTCGGTACGATGGCGTTGTCGTAGGGGAGTTTGGAGTTTGACGAAGCCTCAAAACGTTACACAGGAGCAAGTTGATTCGAGTGCTACGCTCCAAAGAGACGATGATGACAACTGTCAAAGATAGTACTACGGACACGCGTGGCATAGGGGTCACATTGCATGCCACCGGCGAAAGCCATTGAATGTCTCCCGCTATGGATGGAAGCACTGAACGGAACCATGATCATTGCGGCCCCTCAAGCCTACTCTTGTAGCGCCTCGATTTCTCGCGTACTTTGAGCAAGGTACGCCCCAAACGAATCCTGGGCATGGTATTGTTCTGCATACATGTCCTCCCTGAGCAAGTCACGACTTCGATCTCAGGATGGTCTCACCTGGCGTCTTTGCGATCGCCCTAAAGCGCGCAACGACGTGTCTATTGTGCTTGATAGCAGCGAGCTGAACGTGTTTGATCGTGCCTATCGCACGACACGGGGTCAGTTGGCGCGTGTATCGCTCACTGAAAGTGAACACGCACCCGACACATGGACGACGTGGGGGATAACGCGCACGGCGTTGATGGATGTCAGGAGGGTCAGAGCCCCCCATGCGAGGTGATGTTGGTCTCGCGCAACGCGGATGATGCACAGATGTGTTGTCGGAGAGAAATATTTGACTGTCCTGTACATGTCAGGCGGGTACCCCTTTAGAGGTACGAGTTGACTTGCCCGTCATCGAACCCCCCACGGCGCCCCATCCCGTATCACCAAAATTTGAGAGGACGCTCTGTCGCAAGGCAGCATGGACGTGTTTGGCGTCAAACGAAGACGGTGCAGACGTGGCCGATGTATCGTCCAAGACGGTTATGAATTCTACAAGAAGCCATCGATTCTACGAACGACGCGTGTGTGAGCGAACGCGGACGAGTTGAAATGAAGAAAACTCACTTTGAACCGGACCATGTTTACTTGTATGAGTCATCAACAAACCCACAGCTTGACCATGGCCACCACCCTCGTCCGTCTCGCATCTCCACGCAGCATCCTCCACAAAGCCGTTGCACGCTCCTACTCAAGCCATGCACCCGAGCCAAATACACACTTCAAAATCACCCTTCGGCGTTCTGCCATCGCGCTTGGCGAACGCAAGAAAGAAACCCTGACCGCGCTCGGCCTGCACAGACGCATGCAAACCGTCTATCATGCATACACGCCCGAAGCAGCTGGGAAAATACTCAAAGTAAAAGAGCTCGTCGAGGTGAAGAACGTCCCTGCCAGTGCTGTACGGACACAGTCGGAGCAGCGGTGGGAGCGGAGAGCGCCCCGGGGGTACTCCATCGGAAGCTCGCGGTTAAGAGGGTTTTCGTGAATGATGGGGTCGTTGTTGGGTATGTTTTTGTTCATTTTTCTGATAGCGTTTTACTCAGTGGTATCTAGCTCTGCATGATCGTTCTGTAGACTCCTTTTTTTTTTGGCTATCCCAATGATATTTTCGTTTCTATCACCACGCATACTCGAGTCACCTCATTCCCTCGCGAATTGACTCTGATAGTGCCCCATTCCATCTCTCAATTATCGGACTTTGGGATGGTGCCAGCTACTTGAAAAGGCTGTCGACTACTCTGGCCTTTCCACTCTCGTCGCTCTCTTGTCTAGTCCATACAACATGGCGAAATTTGCCTATCCACGAGACCGACTGGATGATACGGTCAACATAGGCGTCATCGCACGATTGTCAGCAAGTGGTGCAATGTGTTGTAGATTCCCTTCAAGTAAACGTCACTTCAAATTCAGTGTCATCGAGGGTGTTGTATGTAACTATGTCAACTACGCTCCTTGTTCCATAACCCTACGTAGGCACCATCATGAAGCCAATTCAAACATTGAGCCCTTCAATGCCCTTTGAGTTGGTGCGTGAACTCGGGGTGCACCCAAATAACAGGGCGTTTTTATCAAGAATAAACGAGAGGGGTGGATGCATGCGTGCATGTCAACAAGCACGGAGGCAGCCTCATCCCAGCACCTCCCAAAGGAAAAGCCAGGAAAGTCCTGGTTACGATGATCGATCATGCGAGAAAAAACCAGACCTCAAACGCCAATGCCACACAGGCTACAACTTGGCCGCCATCCAAGCTTCTACGCCCACGTCTTTGGCGAACCCTTGCCACCGCGCGCTGCGTCGACGGTCCTCTGTCATGCGCTTTTCAGCCCAAGCGACGATGCCCTGGGCGAGAAGGGTCACGTCCTCTCGCGTATGACCCGCATGGAGGCAGATGCGGACGCGGGCGGTGCCTTTGGGAACAGTGGGTGGGTAGATGGGTTTGGTGTGAAGTGCCACCGCCCGAGTCGGGGCCGATGATGTAGCAGAGTCTAGTAGCAGGGCAGGGGGAGAAGACGATGCGTAGGAGAAGAGGAAAGAGGAGAGTGCGCGGGGTTCTGGCGTGAGGATCGGGATTATAGGCGTCGGAAGGGATGGATATGGCGTACAGGGTGTGTTGCGGACAGGAGATGCCTTGTTTCGCCACGATTGTTCGTCCCGTGGGTCGATCTCCCAAGGTTGTGGTGTTGGTTCGCTTGCTTGATCAGAGGTGGTAGGTGCGAGATGGTCAGGGAGGCTGATTAGCGATAAAGGGTATTTCTTCAGCTCAGAGCGGAGAAGATCGACGAAATATGTAGAAAGGGCGAGTAGGTGCTTGGAGAGCTGATAATTCACAACGTCAGCCATCAATGAGTGGTGAATGTAAAGGCTACATACCGCTTCCGTCGTGCCATCTTCAAGCGTGTCAAAAGAGCAGTGGATAGCGACAATGTTTGCGAATGGGAGGGTTGTCGTATAGACGAGACTCCTGGCATAATTGAGGAGATAATCTTTGACGATCTCTGTCGTCAATAGAACAGCTATTCCGCGTGATTATGAACTTTGTAGTCCTTCCAACGATCTGCTCACCTCCAGAGGAAGCCAATGCCTTGCCAAAAGTATGAAGCCTCACAAACACTCTCTTCTCCAGCCCCATGTCAGAGACTAATCCGCGACCTTTTGAACCGTAAATACCGGTGGCATGGGCCTCGTCAACGACGATGTACCCATTGCCCAGGGGAAGCATCTCCTCCACGCACTCCACGATATGCGTGAGGGGGGCAATCGTGCCATCCATGCTGTACAGACTCTCGACAGCGATGAAAGCGCTGGTCTTGCCATGTTTCAGATCTGCGCGATCCTCGAGGAGCTTCGATAGGGCACGACGTAAACCAAGCACGGAATTATGCGGAAAGGGGAGGCGCGAGTCCGGAGCAAGTCTGGAAAGACGCATGCCATCGTGTACAGAAGCGTGGATATGTGCATCGTACAAGACGACGTCGCCAGGCTGTGGGACAGCAGAGAAAAAACCGACGTTGGCGTCATACCCGGAATTGAAAAGAAGAGCAGCATCGGCGTCGAAAAACCGACACACACGAGACTCGAGTTCTGCGTGGGGCTGGGAAGGGACGAGCAGACGCGAGCCTCCTGATCCGAGAATGCTTTGAGTGGCAGACAGAGCGTTGAGGACGGTTTTTCTGAGCGCGGGGGATGTGGAGAGGGAGAGGTAGTCGTTGGATGTGAAATCGATCTCGGGGAGTATGTCCGATGGGGGTTCTGGAAGGCGACGACGGATCAGACGACGGTCTCGCGAGCTCAGCGCTGCAGTGAGTTTTTCAGACAAGGAGGTCATGGTGGTGGTCGGTGAGGGAGTGGGCGGATGCTGTTCAAATAGGCTGTCATGCTGGCCAGGGACTTTTCGAAAACTTTCGTGTCTTCGTCGGACGTAGATCGCTTTTACACTCAGTCGGCTGCGAGAAAACCTAATCAAGATTCCGGATCCGTAGAGGTTTAGCTTCGTGTCTCATTGTTTTTTTTTCGAATCGCCCCATTGCATGGTTTCTAATTCATGCTCTAGGGAGAGCTTGACGAAGTCTTGAAGGGTCTATAATTGGTTTCTACACGGTGAATCACTCTGATGGCCATTGAAAGCTGGCGCTCGGCTGTGTAATCTTGGTCAGGCCCACATCAGTGAGTACCGCATCAGACTCAAGTCTATAAGTACTGCGCACGCCTCTCAAACTCATGCAGTCCATTCTTCCTCCTGTGGCACCATGTACATCGCTGGCCTCAACGTTCCTCTTTCTCCCTCCCAATGGCCTGAAGTACTCGTCGTTCTCAGCACTGCAGACTACTTCCGGTACATCATCACCAGAGTAAAACAATTGGCTGTCATTTCCGAGTCCAGAGGCGGACGCATTCGACCGGAACTCATGCCATCCACATTCCTGGGACGGTTCATCACCCCGATCCACGGACTTGCCATCTTCATTCCCCCCCTGGTGTATGTGGGTGCACTGACGCTCAATCGGTTCCAGCAGCCGGAGTGGATGGCACGATTTGCTTTTTCGACAGAGATGATAGACTTCACGCAACGGAGCGCGTTGAGGGTGGTGGCTTGCGCTGCCAGCTTTGCTCTCAGGAGCTTTTCGGACAGTACCTTCAGACATTTAGGGGACCAGTGGCATGCCATCGGGGTATGTATCGGAAGTATTCTATCATCTCAGTCGTCTTGACCCTTGGCACTAGCGTCGCAAAAAGTCTAGGGTCGTCAAGACTGGACCGTTTGCATGGGTTCGTCACCCGGGATATAGGTAAGTTGTTTCTTGAATGCTTGAATCAGCATTATCTGACACGGCATGTGCATGACATAGCTCGGTCCTCGTACAGGAGGCATTGTGGTGTATCATGTTCTGGTCATACACACCCCTCGTAGCACTTGGTATCACAGCAGCTGCGTTCGCAGTCAAGATGCCGATCGAGGCACGTTTCTTCGTTTTATCTCCGGTTTGCACGCTGACCGATCATTGTGATGGAACTTGCAGGAGAGTCTGATTCAGAAAGACGATGCCGTCAGGGATAAATATCGGAAATATATGAAAGAAGTTCCTGCAAGAATTATCCCATATGTCTGGTAGGCCGAGTCTACATCGTCGTACGTTCCTCCCCTCGTTTTGGGGCTCTCTGATGGAAGGATGCGTGGGTCCCGGTCACCGTAGTGAATATCGCAGTACTGCCACGCTCGTAGAGTTAGCCGCGAGTAGAATACTTGAACTTTGTACTACGTCCTTTCAAGAAGAATCTCAGTCCGACGCAGCTCCACGCTCAGCTCTTTACTGCCACTATGCCTACTTGTGATTTCCACGACCCACGAGCCTCTCCTGGGACCTGCTAAGGGGAGCTGCAGAGACGCTAGGGCATGCAGACGGCACGACCTCCGGTTAGGTCGGTTGCGAGATGGCACGAGCAGACCCTGAGCATTCCCCACGGCCGCGCTAACACATGTCGCCGTGGCAGTAGATTCGATAAGTGGACTCCCATTGGTCTCTATAAATTCACAAATGCCATGGCCAACTCTTTACAGTCATGCTCACCGTCTCCGATGGCTCACTCGCTTCTGTCGGTGACTATTTTCGCACACATGGATGTCGAGTTGCAGCCATGTCCAGCCGGACGTTCTTTTGATGCAGGAGGTGGCGAGCACCGCGCCGGACACGATTCACACCCAGAGTCAGACTCTACATATCACGCTTTCCATTCTTCCGGAACCTGATCATCGCTCATCGACGCCTCTCGAGCATTATGTACATTGCTGGACTCGAGCTTCCTCTTTCTCCCTCCCAATGGCCCGAAGTGCTCACCGTTCTCACCACTGCTGACTATTTCCGACACACCTTTGACAGAATCAAAAAACTCGCCGTCATTTCCGAGTCCAAGGGCGGACGCATTCGACCAGAATCCATGCCATCCACACTCTTGGGACGGATCAGCATGAATCCGATTCCTGCGCTTGCTATCTTCATTCCGCCCCTGGTGTATGTGGGTGCATTGACGCTCAATCGGTTCCAGCAGCCGGAGTGGATGGGACGGTATGCCTTTTCGAGTGAGATGGTAAACTCGACATCAAGGGATGTGTTGAGGGTGGTGGCTTGCGCTGCCAGCTTCGCCCTCAGGAGTCTTACCGACAGTACTTCTCGACATTTAGGGGACCAGTGGCATGCCATCGGGGTTTGTGTCGGCTGTATCCCTTACTTTTGTCATCTTTCAAGTTGACCTTGGTACTAGCGTCGCGAGAGGTCTAGGGTCGTCAAGACTGGCCCGTATGCATGGGTCCGACATCCGGGGTATAGGTGAGTTGTTCGGGGTTGCAGAACCAGTATTATCTGACACGCCATGTACATCTCATAGCTCGGTCCTCTTACAGGAGGTATTGTGGGCTACCATGTTCTGGTCATACATTCCCCTCGTGGCCCTTGGTATTATCGCAGCTGGGCTCGCAATCAAAATACCGATCGAGGCACGTTTCTTCGTTTTATCTCCGATTTGCAGGCAGACTGACTATTATGGTGGACATTGCAGGAGAATCTGATTCAGAATGACGATGCCGTCAGGGATGAGTATCGGAAATATATGAAGGACGTGCCTGCGAGGATTATTCCATATGTCTGGTAGACCTAGTCTTATCACGCGTTGCTCACATATGTTTTTGGGCTCCATAGTCATAGTTTCTTCCAGGGAACGAATCAACGACAATCCTCTAGTACTCCTCTTGTTGACGTTCTCGTGGAATTCACGCTGAACACTCCTTATAAATTGACCCTCACTAGAACTATCATGCACCTCGCAAGTCCCTTTGTCTCTTAAGCCACTGGCAGTGCACTGAGTAATTAGACGGTCTGGTCATGGACCCGCACTCGGGGTGCCATCGTCCAAGATGAGATCATCTGGCATGCTTCCCAGCATGCATATTTGCACAGCCATTACGACACTGTAAAATGTACTTTACACTCCTTCAAACGCTCGCAGACCTTGACAATCTCCTCATCTCCAACGTTGGCAACCGAAAAACGAAGCCATCTGTCCCACCCTTCTTCAGACAGACCCAACGCTTGCTTGTCCTCCTCATCGTAGAAAAATCGAGCAGGAAGAACAAGCACACCCAGTTCCTTTGCCAAGCGCTCACAAAACGTGGTCGAGGACACGTTCTCGAATGGGTGTTTGACATACGCGTAAAAAGCGCCCTGAGAACCAATCGTCCATTCCGACGGAAGCGACTTGCGAAAGAGCTCGTGGCGCGCCTTGAGTGCCCTGGCATTCGACTGGATGGAAGAGCGAAGCTCTGACAAGAGTGATGCATTCGCGAGGGCCAGCTGCGGGGGTCGAGGAGCGCAAACCTGGATACAGTCGAGCGTCGTCGTCACGTACTGTAAAAGCTCGGGCGAGGCAACGACTGCGCCGAGACGGTGCCCAGGAATGGCGTAGGATTTGGAGAACGAAAAGAGATGGACCATGTTCGATCTCCAAGACCAGGATGGCGGCAACAGCTCTCGTTGCATACGAGAAAAGAGGTTGTGGGGAGGAGAGTGCTCCACAAAGTCGCGGTACGTCTCGTCCAGTATGAGTGCGATATCGTTCTCTCGCGCTAGTTCTGCGAACTGTGCGATGAGTGTGGGCGAGTAGACCGCACCGGTCTAATTCCGCAGATGAGTCTGAGAGAAGGATGGAAGGGATTTAAAACTGACGGGATTGTTTGGTGTGACTAGCGTAATCGCCTTTGTCTTTGACGTGATCAGCCTCTTGCATTCGTCGGGGGAGGGCAAAAAGCCTTGGTCAGATCGAGTGCGCAATGGAACAGACTTGATACCGAGCAAGTTGAGGCTCATGCTACGACGTAAGAAATGAGTCGAGGTGCCATAAAGAAAATACGAGAAGCGGCGCACGCTTGATTGAAGTACCTGCAGGACGTATGAGAACGACGGCCACAGTGAAAGCTGCAAGAATCACCATGGTACAGGGAGAATCACCTCATCCCCAGCTTCTGCTAAACACATGACGGCTGCTATGAAGGACATGTTACACCCAGCCGTGATAGCGACGTCGTTGGGTGTGATGTCTGCGTGTTGCCCGTAGACCATTTTCATCTCCTGAGCAAGGGCAGCGCGCAATTTGTGTTCTCCGAGAACGTGACCATAGCCAGTACTCTGGGGAGACGAGGATGTCTTTGCTAACGCGTCCAGTAGCACCTTTGGTGGAGGATTTCCCGGGGCACCTTGAGACATATCGAGTAGGGGTCGAGCGGGTGTGGACGGGTATGCCGAGCCCCATGCTTTGGCTTGGGGTATGCTAAAGTAGCGTTAAAATGAGGGTGAGTCGGTAGAGAGGATCAGAAACGCACGGAGGTTGGATGGTAGTGAGCACCGTCCGGGAGAGTCGAAAAGCAAGGCTTGAGCTCGCGCAGGGAATGGACATCTTAACTTTCACCACAGGCTAGGCGCGGTGACAAGTTGAAGCACAGCCGTGAACCGCCGCATCGATGTTCGGTGGCCGAAGAACTGCACGAAGAAACGGAAATTGCCTTGGGAGAATAGTTCCATTTCCATATGAACTGAAGATCGAGCCCGCTTCTTTGTCAACTTGCTGCGGTACCCCACTCTCTGTTCAAAAACCCAGTTCTTCTCGACCATGATAAAACACCAACCTATGGGAAATGCTCTTATTGATGTGGACCTTGCGCGCACCATGAACCAGGGGTACAAGTCAGTACGGGCTAGTGTGGCGAACCACGACATATCGACCACATTTACAAGGAACAGGAAAGTGGGTGTCATGAAAACATGCTATATTCGTCTACATACAAAATAGGAAAATAAGAGCACGAGACTTCCTTCCAGGAATACATTAAAGGAGATTAGAAAGTCTACGTCGAGACAGCTTAGAGAGCCAAGGTAGGTATACACGATCAGAATTGACGATTCAACAGTCTACGTTCGCACGATATCGATCTCAGCAAACCAATGGTCGTCACCCCAGGGCACAGGTTCACGGAGGTTGACGAGATGAAGCTGCGACAACTGTACGCCTAACGAACCCGGTATCGATTCTTCCCCTTGATAAGGCGCTATATCATAAAACTCAACCTGACTGGGTACGATTTTTTCCTTGACCACTTTCTAGAACCACGCAGGTCAATGGAGATGCGATAGAGACCAGCACCGTCTGATACGGATTGCGAACTCACCGAAAAGAATCTCCCATAGGCATACATGATCTCCTTTCCCAGTTCGCGTCGTGTCAATGGTCCGCCGTTGATTGAAACGGTGCTGATCGTGGATGGTTCAGGCTCATATCCAGGCCACTAGGGACGCGTACGCGTCAGTTAGCATTACATTGATGCCAACAGATCCTGTCTATATGTTACTCACGTTGGTAATAAATTTCAGTTCCTTCCTGTCTCCCCCTAATCCACGGAGGACGATATCAGCCGCGCCATCCAATGTCTCAGGCTCCGAGTTGGTCCTGAAGAGATCGGCCAAGTGAACGCCTATGATGCCCCCATGACCATGAGTGTCTGCGCAGGCTTGACAACTTAAATGACGGTAGACATACCCCTGGAATCACTACCCACACGCAGGTTTCTAAACTCGATGGCGAAATGTGGTCTGAAAAGGAGAGCGCTCGCTGCAGGTAGAGGTACCCGCTGCGTTCTGCTGTCCGTGCTAGGGAGATCATCGACGTAAAGGGACACCGAAGCTTGAATCTGTCTGGCCAGTCGTTCTCTATTAACGGTGGTGGATATTTCCAAGTAATGCAAGCGATCTGCTGGCATGGCGATGGGGACAAAAGAAGGAAAACAACTAGGCGGTGGTAATTGGAGAGATGAGTCTCGTTGAAATTGCCAGTTCATGTCGAGGTCGAAGTCTTTATATACCGAGCGGGTTGTCAGATAAGCCATGAATCCACAATAGAGGTGGACAATGGTGTCAAAGCTTAGTGTGGGGATGCAAGGACCACCGCGTGGTGTGGGCCACACAGGCCGGGTAATTGCAGTGGTCGAAGGACAAAGCGTCGTGCCAGGAAATTACCAGGAATGTCATGTGATTTGTACAAGACAACAATTGAAGAAAGACCTGTGCGCATCACGGTATGCCAGTCGTCGACAATGACTCGGGGTGTGTGATTGATATCTTGCGTTACTATTGCAGCGCCGTAGACTGAGTACTGAGCCATCAGTGGGCGTAAGAAAATGAATCATGCCGACCTGCCTATCAAAGAGAAGTCCACGATGGCCACAATCGGGTGTCATATAGGTATCGCGATTGGCGCAACATGCTCAACGAGGTCTTGCCACGAACGGAAACGTGCGATTAGTAAATCATCATCCCCAGTGAGAAATGGTGATATGGGGAAGCGTGTGGGGCTATGCCGAAGTAGTCCGTAGCTTTCCGTGTACGCGCATACCAAATGGGCACTATCATAGGTTTTGATTGCATGTTAATGT
>JBBPTD010000719.1:0-18305 GCA_038093895.1 Boletus aff. mottiae
TTGTTCTGATTTGTCGAGGAGTCGGCCGGAGGTGGTGTTAATGAGCACCCGAGGAGAGTCGCGGATAGCATGCTGAACGGCACGTCGGATGACCGTTCTCGTATTTGTTGGATTTATGTAATGGCGATGAAGCTCTAGTAGAGAATAAGTACCAGTAGATGAACCTTGGGATGATGTCAACGCCCTTACTGCGAATACCAGGATCAGTCGATTGCGACATCTTGGATAGCATCGCCTCGAATGCATTGACTGCATTTTCATAGTCTCCTGCCTTGTGTAACGCTGCGTGTTTCCTCTCGTAACCCCATGGGGATGATGGGTCGAGCTCAATGACCTGATAATGATCTATCGACTAGAGCTAACCTGCATGACACGAAGCAACGCACCTTGTTTGCGTCATTCAACGCCAATTCCCACAAACCATCGGCTACATACACTTTGCTCCGCTTTATTAGGACTCGTACAAGGGATCTGTCGGCCGGTGCGTGATTGCCCTGGTAATGAGAAGTAGAGATTGCATACGTCGATGGTGCTTCAGCGTCTACAATGCAACCCTCGAGTTCGGTGTCGGGGATATGAATACGTGGTGCCTGAGATAGAAGCTGATCAGTTTCAATGTTTAACGAGGACCAAAACAAGGCGGATTGGTAGATTAGTCCGACGACCGATACTTACAGCAGAATAGCATGAGGGCAAGCCGTCTTCGAGATCTTGGATGGTGACTTCTCCGTCCAGTCCACATATTGCGATAAACTGGCTGTCCGGAGAGAATGCAAAGAAAGAAATTTCTAGAGGGCGTTCAATGAGACCGCACTTGATGTGCGTAGACATATTCCAAAACGTGATGGCATGTTTTGCAGAGTATGCGATGAAATTCCCATCTTTGAGTCGATCAATGTGCGAGTGTTCGCTACAGGGAACTTGCCACTCCGCGACCACTGAACCGGTGGTTGGATCAAGTCGCTTGATTGTGCCATCAGATATGGCAAAGATATGGTTGTTGTTGGACAACGCAAGGTAGGGAGAGGATACTTGCACTGGGATCTCAACGAACAAACGACCATTGTGGCTGTTGTATACTCGAACAGAATTCTTGGTGGCTACCGGGAAGTCACCGCTCCAAGAGGAGTACAATGATTGGGCCACTGCACTTTCCTCGAGGTCAAATGTTTGTAGTTGTTTGCCGCTTGGGATGTCCCAAATAGTGACTCTGCGGTTGGTTGATTCGGATAGGAGCTGAGTCGTCGAGTCCCAAATTCCGACCGAGTTGATGGCATAGGGTTCCTTGTGTTCAAAGACTCGTTGGTATGTCTTGGCATCCCACACCAACAGCTCTCCTCTTTCTGTCCCCGCTGAGATCCACCTCCCATCTTCCGACCCAGCGAGGCCCAAGACACCCTCCGCTGCCAGCGATGCCATTTGTTGGCCATCTGCCACTCGCCGAATTTGAACCCCCTTGAGTTTGCCACTGCCCACAACATACTTGGCATTGCCTACAAACGCCACCACCACCCGGCCACTGGTGCTGGTTTCCATGGACGGAGATGGCTCTTCAGCAACGGTAAGCATCAATGCACCTCCACTTTAAAATTCACCATGACGGACCAGGCATTGTCGGCGACGAGGTCATTGGTGTGGATGTGATTGTCGCAGGGTGGTCGTGAGAGTTGAACGTTCCGTGGCAGATTGTTATCTCGTTCCTTCAAGAATTCATGTTCTCAGCACGTGTCACGGGGCTGTGTTGACGGGTCCAAAGGCTATCTACGGCCGCTTGCTTGGACAGGGGGCGAGTCTACAAGATAGAGGTCACCGATCTATGACATCCGGCCATCACTTGCCTTTGCACGGGCTGTCGCGCAGTCTTTTCGAAGTAAGGTTTTTCGAACCGCAGCCTTTCCCTTTTCCAACCGCTTTTCCCATAGGACTTGGTTTTTATCAGGGAAGCCGACTACGATCGTGTGTTCTCAGCCATGGGTGTGCCCGCATGTTTTTGGCGTTAGGCGAGATATACAAGGGAAATCGGCGAATACACCCAGTTAGTTGGTGTCAACAGCGATACGATGCGTGCACCATTATTCTCACATGATTGGTAGGGCCGCCTTTGTGTATATGAGCTGATAGCAGGAGAATCAGCTGTCAACTACTGGGCACGTCACTATCAGCAATGCGTTACTTCCTGCGTGCCTCGTTATAAACCTCTGATCAATACCTCATCAGAAAAAGCTTGGAAGCGATGACGCGAACAAGAATGTTGCCTGTCTTTTATTATATCTGGACAAGTGGTGGATCCCGAGTAAGCTCGTTGGTAATTTCATCAAGAGTTCATTCCAGCGTACCATTTTGTCAGTCTTTGACATGGAACCAGTTCCGAGTTTGATCCTATGCGTCCGCTCCGCACAATGTACTCTACAAATGAATGCCCACTTGCTCGGATTGCTCAGTCCTATCGTCAAAGTAAAAGTCCTTGAGACACTCAAATTGGTCGGCGGACCCCAAGGATCTCCAGCACAAGGTCGTACATATGCGTTCCATTGCGCTCCACTGGGATCACCACTCATACGTGCGAAGGCTATCCCGATGTGCGTCAATATGGACGTCCAGCAAGTATATTACTCTTGCCCTTTCCCGTCTCATCGATTCATCTCGTGAATGGATTATTGACGTATGCAACTTTGGCATGTAAAGGCACTCGGTCACCTCGGCTTGCCATGGTGTACGGTCGCATATTATTTTACCTGTCTTTGCTTGCTCAACGATGGTACTCATGGACTCTAGGGTAATATCAGTGATTGACACACCGACTATCGCCAAAGAACATGTGTTACAGATTTGTTGTGCTTGCTGCCGGGCACCCTATCCTACCTGACGAGATAAAACGGTCAGTGCAGACCACGAAACAGCGTGAGGAGTTGCATAGAGTCTGGCGCGTTATATCCACCTGAGATGGGTCTACTTTTCTTTCGTTGATGTCCAAATGACTCTCGAGCAATTGATAACCATACATGGATTTCAGATGCGTGCCCTACAACTTCGTTATGGACGCAAAATGACTCGCGAAGTATCCGTGCAAACCTTCCTCAACACTGGTACCGACATCGCCATAGTGTCCCCTCTGTTGCAAACTTTCAATTGCGCATTTGTACATTCTAATAGAAAACATATGTATGGGACTCGAGTGACCAATTCGCCCACAATGTCAGTGGTGGAAATGTATGGTGTCAATAGGTGAAAGACGTCAAGAGAACAGGTGCTACATACACTACTGAATTGACGACTCACGATGCTGGAGGCCGTAGCGCTTTTTGGAAAACTCGTACCAGTCAAGCGCGCTCTTCATTGCTGCATCGCGAAACTGTTCTGGTGACACGAACTTGACGGACATGGCGCCTTGAGACAGTAGAAGGACAGCGCCCGCACAGGTGGACGTGGTGAACTCATAGTCACCTGAGGACCTGAGACGACACTGTCAGTATGAAAACGGTATAGAGATGGTCGCACTGTGCATTACATAGGTTTGTTGGGCTGGAGGACCTGTCGTATGCCATGGGAGTAAATCGGGTGAGCAGATGATGCATACCTTGTGGACTTGACGGCGCCTTGCTCAACGGGCCGGAAGTTCTCAGGGACTCTGTGCGTATGAAGAGGATTATCACTCGTTTGCAGATATTGACGTCGAATTTGCCATCGCTATCGACTGTGCCGACATCCCCAATTTGAAGCCCGTGTTCTTGGTAATCTTCAGGGAGTGTACTCATTGGCTCTGGTGTACATAGAGGATATCTGTAGACAATATGTCCTTTAAGCAGATGTTTCGCATACACATCCTGGAATGAGTCGCTCACGTGTCGGAGTGGGGTGATGTTGGACAAGCTGCTCGGAGTTGCCCGACACCGCAAACACGCCCGTGGTACTTACCTGGGAACATAAAAAATACAGCTACTCGGGTGATATCGATGACAGCGAGATTGTACGAAGAGTTACAACTTGGAAGGTCGGAGAGATTGATAGATGTAAGCTAGTAGTAACAGCAAGTCAACTGTAACATGGTATCATGTCGCAACGCACCGCACAAGCATGGCATGGGGAAACAAATGCGGAACCGAGGCCATGTAACCGATAGATATCATCAGAGCACATCCAGTATCTGTATGCTGTCTATCAGGTCATCCAACGGCATGTCCTCCTGTACCTGGACAGTAATAAGACTCTCCGAAGCGACTCTCCGGTACCCGACTACATCTTGATGCATCGGCATGAGTAATAGTGCACCGAAGGGTTGTCTCAGGCGAGCGATAAGCTGGAGAGCTGCTGTGCGCCTGTCCATCGGCGGTGGGGGTGAGGATGGTTCGCTCTCAGATGAAGACTCATCATCCGTTTCCTCCTTTGTCTCTCCCACAGACTGTCGGCCGAGGAGAAAGTCGATCCATGGGTGGACAAGAATCAGAGAGTCCAACTTGGAGAGATCTTCTGCGGTTATAATCTCTACAATCCCGAGTGCAGCTGTCTGTGCACGGAATACTTGTTCCGACCCAATCCCAGAAACTGACAAGGGCCCGACTCTGAAAGTAAGACAGGGAAGCTTCATCCGTTTTCCTAAGAACGACGGCACAGGAAGCTCCTGGAGCTGATCACATAAATTCGTGAACAAGTCGGGACTGGGAGAAGAGGATCGCAGTGCAGCAGTGATGGTCTCCATTTCAGTGGCTGTCATGGGTGGCGGGATGTGTGAAGTCGATAACTGGCTGAATACATGAATGCGGCCTGGGAGGCAGCTATTGAAACTTCCAGATCTCCCAGTCCATGCAAGAATGCTTGCGTCTCCCGAACTCGTGAGTATCTGTGCCAATAGTCGTCCGAGCGCTTGGTCTCCGTCGCCATATATGACCGGCAAAGACACGGAGAATATCCCAAGCAGTGAATATGCCTCATCCTCGATGAGAGTTGTCTCTTTTCTCGAAACGAGATACAGCTTCTCCCGAATGTTGTCTAACCCAGGTTGAAGTGCTCTCAAGGCTCGAGCCGAGATGCCTGTTACCTCCTCCATCTCTGACAGAATCTCGTGAGACTTTTTGTGATTTGGGATATCGATGTTCCGGTAGAGTGTCCAGTCCTCATTGTAGAATCGAACGACCTTCGAGGCATGGTACTCCTGGAATGCCCGCACACGAGTGTTCCAGATGCTCCTGATGAGATCACCACGCCGTGATGGAGAGCGAACACCGCAGAGTAAAACGAGAGTCAAAGCAGAACCCTGGTACCATTGGAACATGGCGACCAGTGCTTCTTGGAGCACGACGCGATCCCCTCTGTTGATACAACAGGTATCGCTCCAAGCCCAATCTAATCCAGCATCCTTTACGATTTTGCAGAACATTTTAAGCTTGTCGTTGGTGGGAGAACCCTCGAGATTATAGACTAGGACGCGAAGGACATTCTCGAACAGAGGTTCGTTGTCTTCCCGCTCGTGCGAAAACATGGCATAACGATAGTACTGCGTCACGTCATGTTCGATGCGAGTATGATTAATGATGGTCGTCATGGAAGAGATCAACTCTTTGAAGACCGGGAGCGATTCAAATGACGCGGCTTGTTCTGATTTGTCGAGGAGTCGGCCGGAGGTGGTGTTGATGAGCACCCGAGGAGAGTCGCGGATAGCGTGCTGAACGGCACATCGGATGACCGTTCTCGTATTTGTTGGATTTATGTAATGGCGATGGAGCTCTAGTAGAGAATAAGTATCAGTAGATGAACCTTGGGATGATGTCAACGCCTTACTGCGAATACCAGGATCAGACGACTGCAATATCTTGGATAGCATCGCCTCGAATGCATTGACTGCGTTATCATAGTCTCCTGCCTTGTGTAACGCTGCGTGTTTCCTCTCGTAACCCCATGGGGACGATGGGTCGAGCTCGATGACCTGATAATGATCTATCGACCAGAGCTAACATGCATGACGCGAAGCAACGCACTTTGTTTGCGTCATTCAACGCCAATTCCCACAAACCATCGGCTACGTACACTTTGCTCCGCTTGATGAGGACTCGTACAAGGGATCTGTCGGCGGGTGCGTGATTGCCCTGGTAGTGAGAAGTAGAGATTGCGTCCGTCGATGGTGCTTCAGCGTCTACAAGGCAACCCTCGAGTGCAGTGTCGGGGATATGGATACGTGGTGCCTGAGACAGAAGCTGATCAGTTTCAATGTTTAACGAGGACCAAAACAAGGCGGATTGGTAGATTAGTCCGACGACCGATACTTACAGCAGAATAGCATGAAGGCAAGCCGTCTTTGATATCTTGGATGGTGACTTCCCCGTCCAGTCCACAGATTGCGAGAAACTGGTCGTCCGGAGAGAATGCAAAGAAAGATATTTCTAGAGGGCGTTCAATGAGACCACACTTGGTGTGCGTAGATGCATTCCAAAACGTGATGGCATGTTTTGCAGAGTATGCGACAAATTTCCCATACATGGATCGACCAATGTGCGAGTGTTCGCTATAGGGAACTTGCCACTCCGCGACCACTGAACTGGTGGTTGGATCAAGTCGCTTGATTGTGCCGTCAGATATGGCAAAGATATGGCCATTGGACCACGGGAGGTAGGGTGAGGTTACTCGCACTGGGATCTCAGCGAGCAAATGACCTCTGCGGGTCTCGTATACTCGAACGGAATTCTTGGTGGCGACCGAGCTGCGATTGCTCCAAGAGAAGGACCATTGGGCCACTGCACTTTCCTCGAGGTCAAATGTTTGTAGTTGTTTGCCGCTTGGGAGGTCCCAAACAGTGAGTCTGCGGTTGGTTGATTCGGATATGAGCCGAGGCCCGGAGGGGATTTCGACCGAGTTAATGGGAAGGGGTTCCTTGTGTTCAAAGACTCGTTCGTATGTCTTTGCATCCCACACCAACAGCTCTCCCCTTTCTGTCCCCGCCGCGATCCATCTGCCATCTGCCGACCCAGCGAGGCCCAAGACACCCTCCGCTTCCATGAATGCCATTTGTTGGCCGTCTGCCACTCGCCGAACTTGTACCCCCTTGAGTTTCCCACCGCCGACAACATACTTGACATTGCCTGCAAACGCCACCACCACCCGGCCACCATTGCTGGTTTCCATGGACGGAGATGGCCCTTCAGCAACGGTAAGCATCAATGCACCTCCACTATAAATTCACCATGACGGACCAGGCATTGTCGACGACGAGGTCACTGGTGTGGACATGATTATCGCAGGGTGGTCGTGAGAGTTGAAACGTTCCGTGGCAGATTGCTATCTCGTTCCTTCAAGAACTCGTGTTCTCAGCACGTGTCGCGGGGCTGTGTTTCCATTCCGAATACGCTTGACGGGGCTATCTACGGCCGCTTGCTTGGACAGGAGGCGAGTCTACGAGATAGAGGACATCGATCTATGACATCCAGTCATCTCACTTGCCTTTGCATGGGCTAGAAGTAAGGTTTTTCGAACCGCAGCCGTTCCCTTTTTCCAATCGTGTTTTTCCGTAGGACTTGGTCTTTATCAGGGAAGCCGAGTACGATCATGTGTTCTCAGCCATCATGGGGTGTGCCCGCATGTCTTTGGCGTTAGGCGAGATATACAAGGAAAACGGCGAATACACCCAGTTAGTTGGTGTCATATCATGAGTGTCTTACTCACCTATCATTCTTCTCAAATGATTGGTAGGGCGTGTATACGAACTGATGGCAGAAGAGCCGGCTGTCAATTACTCACTATGAAATATATCATGAATCAAGCGCATGGGAAGTTGCGTCAGCATCGAGAAATGCGGAGCAATGCAGGTGTAGAGCCTAGATCTCGCTTACTGACGCAACACGTTCCATGCGGCAAGGCAGAATGAAACTCGAGATCCAGCCTCAATGTGCCCGGATGTGTTGCCAAGCATGCAAAGTACTTCCCGAATTCAATTCCGTGGTATGGATGATTCGTCTGGACGGTTTCAGTAAATGTACAAGGTTGGCATCAAAAAACTCCCGATTGTTAATGTACAACGGGATAACATGGGATATATGGCACCGTTGGGGATATCTGGCTGGCTTCAGGGAACCCTCAAGTGGAGAAGCCTCACTCATGCGCTGTACTCCTCTGCTTTCTTCTCGGATATCTCCTTAATCCTTACATCCTCAAGTGCTTGCTTCAAGCTACAAGGCAACGCACGATCAGTTGGACTAGTTCAGACTGCAAGCAAGAGCTACGAACATTGCTTCGTCATTCAACACAGTCGTATCCCGGACCCGCATATAGATCATCGGGAAAGCGAATAAGAGACCAGCCACCACGAGGCACCATGTCGATAAAAAGATGTTCAAGTAACTAGATAGGGATGATTGTAGTCAGTACTAGTCTCCGCACATGTCGACGGGTCGCAGGAGTCAGGATGAAAGGGAGTGAAAAGACAGATACACACGGTAATCCGATGGCATCCATACGCCATACGCCCGCTGCACCTGCAGACTGGATTGAGTGATCTGAAATTTTCCCTCAGTCAGGAGACGAAGTTGAAAGCAATTCGAAACACGCACAAAACCCGGCATAAATCGCAAGCTTGTTCGTGTCGTTGGACATGGAACCAATCAACCAAAACACCATTGTCTGCCACATGGCATCCAAAAAACCATAAAAGATCATGAGCCACACGTGAGCTGGGTATGCCGGATCGTAAATGTCCATCTTTTGCGCGTCTGGAGGGATCGACTGGCGTGTGTAAGTTTTTTGGTACTCGTATGCCCAGATGTGGACAATGAAGACCATCGCGAAGAGGATCACCCAACCTGCAAATGCACGGGTACGCCGGCGAAACCGAGCGCTATCCAATACAAGACTGATCATCCACGATCCGATGATCTGGGAAAGCCAATACACAAAGTTATTGAGCGATCGTGCGCGAATATTGAACAGGGCCGAATTGTAGTCGTTGAATTCTTTCGCATTTTTTTTTTTTGAGTCAGTCACGACGCTCCTGAGATTAAGTAGGCGACTTACGCCAAGTGTAAAAGTAGTTGCTCGCAAAGAACATGGGAAACAGCAGGAGGATCATGGGGTCGGTTATGAGGGCAACCCAGAGATTGTAGAATTCGGACTTCCAAGACGGAGAGCGTGGTGTGACGACTTTCGTTCCGTCAGTTCGAATCATTTTGTTTGGATCGGCCATAAGGAGGGGGATGGTAACTCCAAAAAGGGTGAGTATCAGGATGCCGATCTAAGTGGGCAGGGTGCATTAGGTCAAATAGTTCCGTTAATGAAGAACATACGTATGTCCCATTTCCGACTAGAGGATACACGGTATCAGAAGTCAAGATGTTCATAGGAGTCTCATACATATGACATACCGCTATTGTCCTAACGACCGTTAGCAGATTAGTCAAGAAGCGAGGAAAGCTTGCGAACGTACCGTGGAATGGAAGTTTTGACCAAAAGACACAGTGGAGCCTACGACTGCGCCGAGATTGAATATGGCCCAAAATATACTGATGAAAAGACCCTTTTGCGCCTCAGTTGGATAGCTGAGCATCAGAGACCCCTGTGCTGTCCACAAGAATGCCGCGGTGATGCCGAGAATGGATCCAGCACCTATGACGAAACCATCTGCATTCGGATGAATGTTGATAGCCCTAGTAAAGCAATGAGCATCACGGCCAGCCCTTAAAGACTGTGATAGGGGATACGCACAAGTATGAGCCCACATAAAGTGCGTAGCCAAAGGAACCCAAGAAAAGCGTCCATTTCGCGCCGATCTTGTTGTTCACCGTGCTAGGTCAACCATTAGATTCCTCAAAGTGATAAAGGTATGAATGGACGATTACCCAGAAAAGAACGCAAAGAATGCGTATGCTGAATAGACAGCGCATGTCGAATTCGCGGACGTCGTGGCGTTGACTTGTCCACCACCACCGAGACCGGTCAAGGCATTGAACATGCCAGGGCATAAGAAGCAGACGAAACCGAGCATGATGAGTTGCGTGATGGGGTGATAGTATATACCCTTTAAGCCACGAGGTCTCTCGAAGCGTTCCTTGGGTGTATCAAGGTCCATGCTTGAGGATGCCCGCAAGTCATTGGCGAGAGAGGGTGAAGTCCCGTGCATGGCAGATAAGTCGTTAAGGGACAAGTGAATCATCTGCTACTTATACCTCGATAAGAGCGACAGCATGGGACTGGTTCAGATAACACCGCGGGGTGGAACATGTTAGACGGGCCTGGCAGTATTAATAGCCTGGTCATGGGTTACGGTTGAGCAAGGAGGAAAGACATCATGCTCTCTCACCCTAATCATGTATGAGAAGTTGCGACAACACCAAGGAAATGTGGTCACAAGACGGTCTAAACGTTAAAGCCCACTGTGAACGCGTGTATGGCCGGATGAATCGCATCTGATGCATCCGAGTCGACGACGGGAACCTATAAGTAAAGATTATGTTAAGTGAGCCATGTCTATGTCAATGAGCGACAGAATGGCGAACCGAAATCAAGAAGCTGAACAATACTGTCACGAGGTTGAGTCACAAGTTAGCGCTGTCGGACCGCCGCTGATGTAATGTTGGCCCAAAACAACGCTAGCCCCTATGCGACGATAACGTTTGCGTTGACTATTCACTCGATGTAAGTCCTTCAGCGACAGGTTGTCCGCTCTTTTAAAACTGAACCTGGATCCCACCTGTAGTGCATACACCGTTTCTATTACCAAGCATGGCAAACGACTCGGAGGCCCAGCATCGCATGGACCAAGAGCTGACGAGGCTGATGACGCAAGTGTGCGACGTCCGTCGTCAAAGGAATATGCTTTCCCCCATATCTCGCCTCCCTGAAGAAATACTTGCAGAGATATTTACCCATGGCGCTCGTGACCACCATGAACACTACCGTCTACCAGTCGACGTTTCGTACGTTTGTCACCGTTGGCGCATCGTCGCACTGGATTGCCCAATTCTCTGGAGATGCCACTACATTGGCCAGATCGAAACAGACGTCACTGAAGATTTCCGTGCTCGTGCGTCGATCAACTGAAGAGCAGTCAGTTTTTCTTCAAGAAAATGGCAGCTTGTGCTGAACGTATTCAAGAGCTACGCCTCAAAGTCATAGACAGTCCCCCAGAAGTTTTTGCCCATTTACTTGAGTCATCCGCATGCACCCCCTATTTGCGAGTCCTAGAGGTTGAAGGATATCACGGTCTAGCCTTCTCCGTGGTGCAGAGAATCCTCAATGGCAACACGCCAGCTCTTTCCAAACTGAAACTCCAAGATATCGATTTACCATGGTTCTTATTCCAGTTGAGTGGTCTGGCGTCCCTCAGCCTGAAGTATATTCCTCCCCCTTCGCATTCAAGTATGGTGGACTTTTTGTCTACGTTGAGTCGTATGCAGAACATTGTGCATCTATGTCTCGTGGAGGCCCTCCCTAGTGCCTGTGATTTTCTGTCCAGCGCAGACTTTGATACATTCCAGAAGATCAATTTGCCTCATCTCTCCCGTCTCTTGATCGCGGCACCTCTTTCGACAGTTGTCGCATTTCTGTCCTGCGTCAAAATCCCGGGGACGACAAAAATGAAATTGCGATGCAAACAAGAAACAGCCATCCCCCGTGATGATTTCGGTCCTTATTCTGCACTATTTACGCTTCTGGAGCGCAGATTTAAGTCATGTGAGGACTGTGCCACTCTTTCCCCCACAATCTGCGCGGTTTCCGCTCGATACGATGAATTTGTCCTCAGTACATCGGCAAGCGAACATGATTACTTCAGTGCACCTCCTCTACGATGCCTCGACGAAGAGCTCTGGGACTGCAATATCCCTCTCCGACTCGAATTTGATGGGCCATGGGAACTACTGGATGATGTTTGTCTCTGTGTATCTCCAACGGGTGTTCAACGTGCTCAAATCCACAACTCCTATCCCCCGACATGTTCTTGGGAAAATATTTTGAGGCATTTTCAGGAACTGCGCTACCTCAAAGTCACTCACGGCAGGTGGATCTCAGACCTAGTTTCAGCACTCTCTCTCGTCTCCCCCAATCACATCACGATGGAAAGCCAAGAGGTATACGGTGGTCAAGGTTTGCATTTGCTTTGTGCACAAGGTTTAGAGGAATTGGAGTTGGCGGACATGTCCTGGGGTGTGGACCCTTACAGTCTGCGCGCTGCACTCCTTACTCGCAAAGAGTGTGGCTGCTCTCTCAAGCGACTAGTCATCAATAATTGTACCATAAACGATTTGCGCGATCCGGTGGATGTAGAATTTGCCAGTTGGAGAGGTTTGCTGGGATGGCAAAAGCAAACATGGTTTTACTTTTTAGATCTATGATTACAGAAGGTCGCGGGAAGGAAGAATTATGAGTGATTGTCAGTGACATCGCAGATGTTATGAGTGAGAGCTCTCGTCAGATCTAGGAACTCTCACACTCGACTCGAGTTGTCTTTACTATGACATAGCATGTCCACCCCTAACTTAGCCCCGTCAGCTGAGGCCTTCGCGTCTCCGTCCTAGTCTGGTGACTAGCCCGTCTAAAAGATGCCTTGTGCATGCCTCTTTTAGACGGGCTGGTCACCAGACTGTCTCCGTCCCCGTCGTAAGTCAAAGAAGTACACTATGCGTCATTCGTCGACTTTGACGATACATGCGAGTATCATTACATATAGTCATAAGTCTTGGCTCATCGAAATCATGGTGTACGCGGCAAATCCGAACGTCTCGTTGGCAAGTTCATCCACTGCAGAAGGTAACGCCACCCACGTTTCGTTCTCCCACTCCCCTCACTGTTCCCCAGTATCAAATCCCTAAATCGCGATCGCGTCTAAAGTACATACATGTAACCCAGACCCCTCGGACCTCATTTAATATGTCCTTTCCGATACTGGCCTCGGCGCTTGCGCAGTCCAGCCATCGGCGATACAGGCAATGTCTCCGCCAAAAATGCTGATAAGGGCTTCCTAGTTTTGTGCTGCTTTTTTTGGGCCGATTGGTCGTAGAACCAGGCCGCTTGACAGAGGGAAGAGCTGGATATAAGTCACTTGGTCGGCTCTTGCTAAGAGTGTAGTGCCTATTCCTAGACGAGTTGGAAAAGGTCTCAGGACCACAGTTCACGAATGTATAAGCTGGCGTCGTGGGCTTGACCACGAGGAACCCGCCAGTGGTCGGCGTCGGGGGCATTGCGACACTTTCCGAAGATGCCTTGCTCCTGGAGCGAAAATAGCCGAACACGTTGTTGGAGCGGATGATTGGGTCTCTCCAATCAAACCTCCCACCTTTCCATACTCCGGAAGGAGAGATGGGCAGGTAGAAATCCACAGGAGGACCCCTGATCTCGGAAAAGCCTGGGCTATTCGACGGGATCTCCCCCATCGCGCTGTGAAGGATGTCGAGAAATTCTTTATGGGAGGGAGAAGTTGGGGGACGTTCGTAACGGCCTCGATGCCACTCATGGTCGCCGTATATAAGTTGACGGATCATCTCGAGGTATGGACCCATTGGTTCAAAATAAGGCGAAAGACAGGGTAAAATCTTGGAGGAGAACCCGACTCGAGTGCCAAACGTTATGAAGCGATCCCTGAGAGCATACTCATCATAGGATTCTTGCCCTGTCAACCATACTATGATAGCATGAAGCAAGACTTCGTGTGGTCGCGGAAGCCGGGCGGCAGTTTCACGGGAGTGGTAGAGATTTTTGGGTCGATGTGGTTCTTCAAAGAGGACGCAGAGCGATACCAATACCATATAGAAAGCTTCCAAGTCATGACGAATTTCGTGCATGGGTGTTGTAGGCTTATTATCTTGGTCAGAACGGTCGAGGCTGAGTGACATATCCAACATTTCGATGGACATGTAGGGCAGGGTTTCGTAAGCCAAATGCAGAGGAAAATTGAAAATGAAAACACGCTCACCGTAATGTTCAATCCGGGACGTTCTTCATACATGCATTGAAGAACCAGTTCCACCAGACCATCAAAACTGTCGATTAACTCTGGCGTGGCAGTAAGAAGTCCAGAATCGGCATCACTTTCATTAGGCAGCAGAACGTAACCCTCGTCAGTGATGATGGTGTCCGCATCCTCTTCGTCTACTGCGGCAGGCCTGTCAGCAGCTCGAACTTCCGCAATCGCAGCACAACCCCAATCGTATAACAAACCGCGATGCTCTCCTTTGGTACGAAGTGGGCATGCAATATGGTTGGACTTATCGTGAGGAACCATGCCCACATTGCGAGACGAGGGATCTCGATGGAGGATGTGGAAGGGGAATAACGATGGTGTGGACACAGAGGATTCATGTGGGCCACAACGATGATCCAGAGTCGCTTGTTCGTGTGCTATAGGGACACAAGTCAACAATGATAAAGCTATGAAGACGATCTCACTCACAAGTCAAAGCATCAGCAATGACCCCTAATAACTCTACCCCACTACGGAACTCAAAGATGGGTATTGCGTAGGGTGTCATATAGGAGCGGACGTGTGCTCGGGGATCATACCCCGCAACAGCAGGTGTCGCAACTTTGCTTGCAGTCTCGTCTAGGTGCAGCTGGCCTGGCGGTAGCTTGAGTCGGGAACGATTGAGGGTGTACTATCTGATGGATAGGAAACTTCATTTGTCCACCCAGGAGGTACGGGCGCAGGTACGCGCTCTTCAGCGACAATGTGAGGTACTCCCTTGACGCCCTTGTGATTTAGGAGGGCCAAAATCATTCCTTCGGTCACCGAATTCTTTTCATCGATCCATGCATCTTTGACGCCAAGTGGAAGTGACATATGGCGCGAAGGCGATGACCAACCAAAATGGGATTGAATAAATTTGGGCAACGCCGTGGTGAGTACGTCGCCTTCCAACACAGCTAGCCAAACAATGGTGCCACGTCCGTCCATTCGATCTGCTAAGAACAATGTGCAATGAATCGTGACACGGCAAGAAAGCGGGAATTGATGATGCGAAATGATGGTCGGGTGATGATGGTGGTATCGTAGCCAAGGTAATCCTCCGAGGCGAAGGAGAGTCCAAGGATGACTTTGAGGAAGAGCAGAGGACGATCGATGATGTTAAATGGCGGACTGATCACCGAACCTCCCCTATCAAAGAGAGCGATTGTCATTTCGTGCTTTATCAGGGCGAAGGTAAGAACGAAACGTTGGCGGTCTTGATGGCGGAAGATAACGGCGGCTCGCTCTTGAAGCAACAAGTATACTGAACGCGGAGACAATTTTCCGCTTTTGATTTCGACCAGTGCGCGGAAATGCCTCCAATCGTCCAAAACGCCGATAGTGGGGTCCGTGCATACAAGATCCGGTTTTCGATTAACATCCCCTCCCCGCGCAGGAAGGTTCTTGTTAGCTGACGACCAGGAGCGACAGATTGGAGGAACTGTCTCCTTCGTCAACTGACGCTTTTCGGCCAACTGAGCAATGTTCTGGATGAAATTTTTGACAGCGTCTTCTTGGCTTGGATGGGTCATTGTTTCGAAAATGTCCAACTGCTCCCAATTGGTGGCAACGGTGGAGCCGGACTTGAATAGCTCATGTTTCTCGACCTGAAGAAACTCTAGAAAGTCTTCCAACGGAATATAATTCCAAGTGGGAAAAGGGAGTCGATGAATAATTTTGGTTCAACGACCCATAGTGTGAAGAGACGAGTCTTCCCGGTTTAGGGACATGCCGCCACCACAAGTGCGGGTTTCTGGAGTATGAACAGAGGGCGTGGTTTCTGCGGATACAGTTTCAGGAAAAAACAAACAAACATGAGCATGAGAATTGTGCACAGAAATATTGAAAGGCGCGCAGTAACGTTGGGATGATTGCCGCTCTGGGTGTTGTGACACAGCCACAGAGAGATCAATCAGCTTGTCTGGAAGAGACGACCATGGCCTCCTTGTCCGCTGCGGTCGTGTTCACCACGAAAGCTCCCTATGTCCTCCCCTCCCAGAAATTCATGATCCCACTTGACTGGAAGCGCTACCAACTCTCGCAGCTCATCAACAAGGCCCTCTCGCTCGCAAAACCTATCCCATTCGATTTTCTCGTTCGCGGCTCGATCCTATGCACCAGCCTTGAAGAATGTCGGGCAGAAAATGGTATTACTGAGGTACGTATCGCATCCAGCAGCATGGACGGGGTGCACGGCAACCTTTGTTAATGCGCAGGCTAGGAAGACACGCTCGAGATCGAGTATTTCGAGTCAGTACTACCGCCGCAACGTATGACGACGCTTCCCCACGAGGATTGGGTCTCCTCTATATCGTGTCGCATATCACAGTACGCCTCCCTCCCGCTCATGTATCCCCGTCGCACTCAAATGCAGCTTTTTTCGCAGACACTTTTTGACAGCCTCGTATGACGGTCATATTCGTCTCTTTGATTACGCGCAAAAACTGGTTCAGGACGTCCCAGCATACCAAGCACCCGTCACCTCTGCCTGTGTCGTTCCGTCCTCGACATTAACGGATGAGTCCGTGCTCGTCGCGAGCAGCTCGCACGACTTGACCGCTTCCCTTACTCGCGTTTCGCTCGTACCTGGTACCTTAACGCCATTTCAAACGCTCGCCTCACTCCACCTTCATACTTCTCCCCTCTCCTCCATCACCTCCGACCATACTGGCTCCCATCTCCTCACCGCATCCTGGGACCACCTTATTGGCTTCTGGGATACCACCATCCCCACTCGGGACGAAGTCGCACCCACATCCGACCTAACTTTCTCCTCCGACCGCAAAAAACGGCGTAAAGTCGCCAGCGAAGCTGATCAAGGGCGAGCAAAACGCAAAGCACCAACGACCGTACTCAAGTCCCACACGGCACGCGTCTCCAAGGCGGTTTTTGCCCCCGGATCGAACCAGCGGGCGTATAGTTGTGGGTTTGACTCGACGGTGCGGACATGGGACGTTGAATTGGGCGTGTGCACAGATACCATCGTACGTCTTTCATCACTTGCCTGCTGAACTTGTGGCTGGTTTCCATTTCGTATTGACCCATCGTCATCTAGACCGTCCCTGAGCGACCGATGCTTGACTTGGTGGTGACCCCAGACGGACGTACTGTCCTCGCGTCCTCTACAGACCGGACCGTCTCCATCTTTGACCTCCGTTCGCCCTCGCTTGCGAGTACAACCGGGACGCTCATGCACCCTGCCACGCCCTCCTGTCTAGTCTATCCCATTGCCAACGCCAGCGAAACGGTGTCACCCCCCTCGATACCGAGCGCACCTCAAGTCCTGACGGGCGCCTACGACGGGATCGCCCGTCTCTGGGATCTCCGAAGCCTCAAGAGCGCCGTTGCGAGCGTCAAAGCATGGGATGGGTCCCCGAAAAAAATTCTGAGCGTCGATTGGGTTGGCGAGGTCGTTGGCGTTGCTGGGGAGGGTGGTGTCGAGGTGTGGCGCGTTGGTCAAGGGGATCGGGTATTGACTGGGATCAAGTGAACGCGTGGTAGGGTTCGCTGATGCGTCTGGACGTGCTTGTAATGACAAAAACAGAGGACTTCCCAAATTACATAAAGCAAGCCTTGTGGCGTTGCATGGCGATACACCCATCGTAGTTGTGCTCTCAACGGAATTAACATTGTCTCCCACCCGCTCTGTGCGCACGTCCCATGACTATCCATCATGATGTTCTCATGCCCGACACAGCATCCCGCTGATCTATGACAAAAGGAACTGGTTCCGTCCCCCCTGCTTTTTGATCACCGGTGCGATCAAACAGCGAATGAACCCGGAACAGGTGATCGACGAGGAGATTCCCATCACACGCCGATCCTGAGGTCTACGTGTGTTCGGTGCGTGAAAGGGCACTGTTTTTTTTTTTTACGTGTGAAATGGACATCCACATGCAGGGTTCATTTCAGTCCGGCGCAGTGGGTAGCGAGAAAAGCATCTCCAAAGAACATAGAGGATACAGTGAGGATATCTATCGACATGCTGTGTCGTCTCAAGTATGGAAATTGAGTGTATACAGCTAGAAGAAAATGAAAGAGAAAGAATAAAACAAGCGGGAAAAAGGGTTATCATAATCCACAGTAACAGCGCCACAGATAGAGAAAAGAAGGACAAGAAAGAAAAAACAATGTGACAACAAAAACGACGCATGCCTCACAGCTCTTCCAGCTCAATCTCCTCGCGCCGGCATCTCCTTATCTCTTCTCCACGTCTCTCAAAAGATAGCGATGAGTTTGGTTTTGATGATTCACCCACAGTATGCACGCCAGGCGGATGCGGATATGACGCGTCCGATGCGAATTCAATGTCGGAAAACCCCCCGATATGGATATCGCAGTCGCCGTGGGCAGTCGTGGAGGCCACTGACGACGCACTGCTGATCCACCC